>JAHZNG010002868.1:0-15331 GCA_027744375.1 Orchesellides sinensis
TCGATAGAAACCCACCTTTTTAGAGGTGGGTCTGGGTACCCGAAAACCCGGGCATGAATAGTAGACCCGGACAATGCCCCAAACCCACTTGCCATGACTGGTCTTAATAGTAATAGCAAAACATACTCTGCATTTTATATAATATGAATGATAACACCATACATGGGACAACAAACATAATAAAAGACTGGAGATAACCAAACAACTGAATTGCGATGGACGAGGCGCGACATGACTGAGAATATTACAGTTTTATGTAATATTGCTACGAGGATTTACTTTAGATTACGACTGTGCGCATTTACCCATCGTTCCTTTTGTAACCTGATGGCTGAAGGTACCAGAAACATACATATTCACGTTTTATCCTCTTATCGTTAAACCATATTGTACCTATGCATATGATCTACTTTTTTGTATGTGCCTCGGATGAAATCCGTGTTTGCAGCATAGCATCTGTCTCGCCATCGCCAACTATATCATCCTGTCAGATATGATTTCTTTCAAATCATCCGTTATGGGTATTCAAGTTTCAGTGTCCTGTTCAACTATACATAATATGTTGTAAATGTTCATTTTGTAACAAGCAAGTACAGCAAGCAAGAATAGGCTTTTTAAACACGACATAGTATGAAAGAATAAAAAATCGCAATGTTAGAATTCGTTCATATAAATGTTCCCCACCGTCTTGGATATTTCTATCTATTAAATTCGATCGGATCACAGGACAGGACATCGATCTCCGCTCAGCTTAGAAGTACTGATGTGTATTCAACATCCGATCAAATTTACAATATTGAAATTTTAAACCTCATGTCACAGTCCATTTATGTCCACTTAAAATAAAAAATAAAAGCTGTAAAAAGCCTTTCTGCGTGCATATAAAGGCTTCACGAAAAACGTGTCTAGCTTTATGAAAACTTCTTATGTTGATACTAAATGAATAAATGTCTACTAGATAAGACTATTATTGAAAAGCAGTTTACAGCCGCCGCTGGTGCAAAAACACAATAAAGTTTCTAGATAATTTTATTCGTACCCTGTGATTCATAAAAGTTATGTTTAATATTTAATGAATGGCAAGCTATAAAAATAACAAAACAGAATCAAATGGATACTCATGAAAGAAAGTTTGAAGATTTCTGAATTGCTCGATGCGATTTCGGAATGGCAGTTTGATAGTTGAAAGAACGAAAGCAAATAAACACCGCATCCTGCTGTCATTCTTTCAGATAAGGCAGAGCAAGATTTACTTAAAGCTGCTTGTTGTGCTGAGGAAAAGGAAAGCTGCCACCAGACATATAAATATGTACATAGATGCAAGTTTATACTTAATTCTGAGCCCAAGTACGTAACTTTTCAGGCAAGAGTTAATAAGTACAAAAAATCTTAATTGAAATGCAGTGGAGCTGAAAAAGAAAAGCTTAAATCTTATCAAATGGTGCTTTTGCCATGTAACCTTCAGTTGGGAAAAAGAGTGCGGACGGAAGTAACCTATACAAATACTGATGTATGGATTTAAAGAAGTGGGAAAGGGACTACTGGGGCATTATAGAGCTGAAAAGAAAAACATATTTCTCATGCATTATTGTATTTTAGCTAGAAAGCCCCCTGATGAAACTAGTTCAACATGGTACCTTTCACCGACTACATTAAACTGTATAAAGAGTCAAAATGAATTGCAAGTAAATGATTATATGTAGCTATTATGTGCAAGGTAGGTACAAGAGCCAAATAAAAAATTTTGCGTTTAGTCCAGAATTCTGTCTCGGGTCGATACATGGGCTTTACACAAAGTAATATCGCTATGTGTCTTCCTCCCACTCAGATTTCATAAAGTTGCTCCACAAACAATAGAAATCGAAACGTTAATCACAGTATCACACTCAAGTTAATTCCAGGCAGATGCATTTCAACATTTGAAATTAGTTTCTTTTCGAACATTCTTTGCAAACATATTACCAGTATAAATCCATATACGTGCTCTGTGAGAACCTAACGTTTTGGTTTTGCTGAGCAAAGTTAAACTGAATTACTGGGAAAGTTACAATTGCCTTCCTCGGCTTGCTCACAAGTAAGTAAGAATAGATTGATCGCTGCCCATCTCCTTCGAATTCCTTTATTTGAGCTTCAGATTAATGGAATCTAGAGGAAGATTGAAGGAGCTCTCTGTAAGACTCAAAATGAGATTATCAAAGCTACCGAACATATGAATGAACAATCTTGAAATCCTTTGGCAACACTTTAATAGCATTATATTCATCTTATCAATTTCTAACAGCCACGTTCAACGAATTTCTCAGTCACGAAGTCGTTCTTTAGCTGTTATAGCACTGGCGTGGCTGCGCTAATCCATTTCAAGTTGATACGATGCAACGCACATTAAAAGACGAGAATTCACATACGGACAATGTCGCATGTGTTCCATGAAAAGGCATGATGAGTTTTAGTTTCATCGTAAAGTTTTTTCGTTTATTTTTGAAATACCAAACTGAGCTTTTAGAACATTGCACTGTAACAGAATGGATGTGAACCAAGTCGTTTCTGTAGTTGTAATGGCTTGCTTGAAAAAGAAAAGGTTGAACGAAATATAAATTAACGAAGGTAAACGCTGTATACGTACCATCAACACACTACGAACATTAGGTATGGGTTTCAGGTCAGGTTTTCTTAGCAGGGATATGTATGCGTCTTTGGTTTAGGCTGTTTGAACTTTTCATGAAGAACTTGTGTCTGTTTGTCTTTCTTCAATAGCTAGAAGTAAAATGGTGCGTATATATTCACGGGCTTGTAAAGTTATGGCAATGGCGCATGCTGTTCAAAATCAGATAGTGCAATACCATATATAGAACCTTAATTAAATTATAAAGGTGGATTTCTGCAGAAATTACAATGATACAAATCCAAATGTACCTTTACAAACGACCCATCTAACGCGATTCCCTCTAAAATAATAGTACTCTATCTAAAGAGTTTTTTGTAAGGTTAAAGGTATGATTTACAAACGGTAACAGGATTGTTAATACAGGGTAAACGACGGATTCAAAGAACCAGGACGAGATTGCAATCAAACGGATTTCACAACCAAAAAGAAAGTGAGGGATGCCATTTTAGTACTATCGAGGGAGCCCACAATGTTCATCGGAATTATTACGTACACATTCTTCCTCTTTCCTCATGAGGTATACTTAAACCTAAAAATAAAAAGCTACATGAGATTACTACCCGGTGTTTGAGATGAGAAACGGAATGCACGAATGGAGAAAATTGTAGGAAAGGGTAACAAAAAAGAGAAAAGTGTTATTTTGATTTCAGGCCTGTGAGAATCATCAAGTAAGCTAAAACTATGTGCATATATATCAGATCTTGTTCCCTTCCCTTCAACCTCATCATCGTCATCGTGTTCGTCAAGTGTAAAATACCATTCGCCCAAGTTTTCCCCTAATGCTACCAAACAGGCAAGCCTATTTTAAAACAAACTAGTTGTGCGGAAGCTCCTTTAACCTTGAATAATAATACACTAAGCATTTACTCTCCTTCATGTTTTTTACTCTTCCACACTTCTATTTTCTTGCTCATTCTTCTCACATCTTTCCTTCATGACATAACACTTTGTAAAACCTCAAACGTACCCCCTTAATAGTTTTTTTCTACAACCATTTATTGAAAGTCTTATGGTTTCCACATCGAAAAGTTTTCCTTGTTACTTTATTTTACTTTACGCCTGGCAAGGAGCCTCCCATTTTTATGAACACAAAAAGTGATAGCTTCCTGCCAGGCTGTACCCTATATGCATTAAATAAAAACTCAACTTTCTTCCAATGAAACTTATATGGATGTATACTATACACGTAGGTACATTATATATGTATGTCTACCTGTACCTGCTGAATTACTTTGGTTGGGGGAAATATCAGTCTGAAGATGAATTTGAAAGAACTCACCAAAGCATTGCCTAGAAAACTTGATTTGACACGTCCTGTATGTCACAGCAAGGGTAAATCCGGTCCTATGAAATGTGTTTTCATGCCATTTTCTTAGAAACAAATGCGGAACACGTCACACGCGATGAATGAACAAAGAAGGTAAGAAGTGGAGTGCAAAGTATGTGAACGGGAAATGAAAAGACTTGTTAAATGTGATTCCCTCTAAATTCGATTATAAATTAAATCCTGAGATATGGAAGAAAAAAGTAGCAGTTATGGCAAGAAATATGGGTGTGAATCTTTCGTTCATACAGACTTCATCGAATTCTTTATTAGAAAAGTATCTGCATATAACGCGTAATACAGTTACTTTTGTGGGATGCATAATACAAACCGACAACACAATAGCACAAATACTCTAAAAAGTTTCCTGCTTTTCTTGAGACGGTTACTTTTTGACGTATAAAACAAGTACAAATGCAAAAGACTGCCGTAGACTCGTACATATAGGACATATAAATAAATGTATTAGGTATGTTAAGACTAAAAACATGAATCAGAATGTCAATTGAATGTAAGTATTACTTTTACTAGTATGTATACTTATAGATGGAATATTCATTCAAGACAGTGGTATTTTTGTTCTTGTGTAATACAGCATTAAAGCTTGGAATGCCTTCCTGATAGATTGATTTGATTACCCTGTCTCAATCCTGATTTAAAAGTGAAAGTGAAAAACTCATTCCATGATTTTGCTCGATTGATAAAATAGAGAACTAACATTGCGACTGAGCTTTGTCGATGAGAATTGCTTGAATTCTAGATAGATTGCAATGGATAAGCCTTCCTTTCCCATTTTTTAAGAGTTTTAGTTTACAAAAGATGAAAGAAATCCGCTTAGCAAACGGATATATTTCAAGTATACCTAAAAACGTAATATATTCAGTGGGTAGGGTGCTTAAACTAACTGTCGTGCAGGATGAAAATCGAATGTACTGAAGCCAGTTTAGTGCCGTATCGACAGCCCTGCTTTTGTTTGAAATTCCAAGACTAGCTTTGTTAGTAATACGTATTACTCCGCCTGGATTTGGATACACTACCTGCCTGATAATTGCATTTCCATTTATCAATCACGGTGCAATCGTAAGATATTTTTAGCAACGGTCTGCAATGGAGACCATTTCAGTTACGGGAAATTTTCTACATTCAAGGTTAAACGGATAAAACTATAAACTCCTTGTGTAAGTCAGCAAGACAGATCAAAATTGAATGACTTGTCCAACAAGCATGACAATTACCAAGTCTCATGTTGTTGTTGTACATATAATTTATGGCATTACCTTTCATACAATGTTTCTTTCTGCAAAGATGCACAGAAGCCTTCTTTTCTACTTCAAAGAATCTACAGTATAACATCATAAACCCTTGAATCCTTCTATGGGACACAAACAGCCACAGCCACCTATTAATTAATGAACAACATATTATTAATACTAAACTGTAATTCGGAAAGTGTTTGCTTGTTTAGAGAATAGCGAGGCTGGAATATCAAATTACGATTAGCAGAACTGCAGAAAATAAATGGAATGTATAATGTAGCAGGAGTTCTTTGAATGCTTTAATATTTAAAGTACACATTGAGCTGGCAGGAGTAGCGTGTATAACTTGAAGAGCTTCACGTGTAGGGTGTGCGTTAAAACTCCAAATCGTTAAAGGGGTAGCTAATACTAACGTGTGGCTGTACCTTAACCAATAACCTTAAATTTAGGTTGCATGGGCTATATGAGCTTTAACCTCTCATAAAGAACTCAGGAAGTGGAATCAAACATGATACACATTTAAAGACGACGAGTGAAAGCATTTTTTACATTTGCTTTTGTAAGTAACAACGTGTGTAGCTTCCTTTCCACACGTTTTAGAATTAGCTGGGATAAACATAAGAAAATTACTAATTACTCGTTTGGGAATCGGTGAGATACAGATATATTGGCCAGGATGATAACAATACCAAATATTGATACATGGTAGGTAGGTGGTAGGTAAACGGTTTTGAAACTTAGAAGTAAGTTATCCATATTTTGCTTAATTAAGATTCGTAATTTATATGTAACTACATTTATCCTTTGTCTTAGGAGGATTTAGAAAACACGCCATAATTTTTACAATTGTATGTATTTACATGTTACTGTTCATAGTAATTTCAAGTTCCTCAATAAAAGTTCACGTTGAACAGATTGGACTGAACTTTCTCCTTACAGAATTAGAAAAAAACATTTCATCAGTAATAGTTCTTCTTCATTACCCTTGATTCTCGAGTTTATCACGTGATTAACTAGTGTTTCCAGAATACATGCAGTTTGTAGTAAAAATCATTGAACAGCTTGGCTTCATAAACTTTTAAAAAACATGCGCAGGTATGTATCATACTATTTAAAAGTTAAAATATCTTTTAAATCATAAAGCTTCCATGAAGTAATTTCATTTACACAACCGCAATCATCTTACCATATAAAGTGATTCCATTGTTCTCAAAACAAAAACCGTATAAGCTTAACCCAAGCTTTTGTAAAAAGGTTTGGGTTGGGGGTTAATTCCAATTTTGACAACACACGGTTACTTAAAATGTCAAACTGTCATGTGAATAAAGCGTGTAATACTAGCCGTGTTTAAAAATGTAGTTCTTTTTTATATTTCAAACAAGATTTGCCAGAGCTATTAGCATCAACACAGCCCAGAAAAAACTCTAGAAAAGGGTTCTTTGAGGGAAGAAATTATAACATAGTACGTATAAGTACCATACCATTTGAGTATTGCTACATAGTATCATTCTCATACGCGCATTGCTAATGTCGTTTCCATTACTTTTAGGTAAATCCAGTAATATATTGATGGGCGGGGAAAGCCATACTCATTTTCTCTCCGTCCGTACTTTCCAAAGATGTACGTGTAATATATATACTGTACACTTGCACACATAATAATCTAGATTCTATTGTAAATGGAAAGCAATTAAGAGATGATTTAAGGTTCACATTCCACCTACAAGGAAAGTGCTTTCATTACTTTTCGTGTAGGCCCTGGAGAGTTTAGAGCGTATATACCTCATATGTACTTAATACTACAGAGTGATCGTGGCGTTTCTCATTTATTTCTTGAAACGTACATGCATTTTTTAACTTACCCGTGCCCAGTTTTTGTAACAATTGTTCATATGCTATATGTACATCATGTTTATGGTATCACGTAATGTTATCATTCGGAAGGAAGCTTCTTGAAATCTGGTTCCGCTGGGTCTTTCTTTATTACTTATAATATCTCATTGAAACTGCCACTTTCTCACTATGCCACAAGCACACAAACAATTAAATGATGTTTCTTAACGGATATTCCAATAATATGTTTGTTCCGTTTAGATTCGAATCTAGACACATGAAGATGATCGTAAAGCCCATATGTATGTACATAGAAAGTCTGAGAACCAACAATCGATTACAGCTTATCCCCCTGAACACATTTATGGAAGTATGCATTTTCAGCATTCCCATGTCCAGATTCTAATTATTTTTCAAAATTCTACAGGTAGGTAATGCGTAAACACTTTCTCTAAAATCTTGGGAATTTGTTTAAAGTTTCAGGACCCGTATCGACTTCCATACTCTTCATTTTCTTGACACATTGATGAACACATTGATGAATGGTGATGAAACGGATACATTGTAAATCTAAAGGTTCCGCTAATTTGTGATCATATCCACCAAGGTTTTTAAAAATTGATTTACCTTGATATCCACCATATCTGTCATGGAAGAACGTGGGAAGATTCAAAATTCAAAAGAAATCAATAACGAATACCTGACTTGATTTGACAAAGTGGGAAACATTGTTAAAGATTCCAATTAATTATAAAAGTTTCTGGTGATATAATAGACAACATAGTTATAAGGGTGCGCATGGGATGTGACCCACTGCATCTGCCTATCAAATCAAATCAAATTCGGTTTTATTAAAGTTTTATTAAGATATCAGTCACACACCACGTCAGAGCCTAAATCTATTGTCACATAACTCTAAAATCAAATTACTAACCAGCCTGAATACCTGACTGAGGTAGTTCACGATGTTGCCTTTCTTGTCAAGACAAATTACGCTAATGGTAATATTAGGCCAATTACCTACGTTAAGCGCTGTCCAGACAAACTCATCGTCTGTCGTAGAATGGTAAGCTTAGCAATCTGCACAAAGTGGTGCATCTTTAGACTAAACAATCAATCTAAACAATGAGCCATTTAAAACAACTTGCATTTAATACACAGGTTAAAACCTAATTCGGCTATCCAGTTTGATGCAAAGGATGTTCCACACTTTGGCCTTCTCAATCGACTGAATTGGGTTGAGAAAAATGAGCGGAGTACGAGCCGAAACTACACGCTATGGGAGAAAGCTGACCTGTATTTATTAGAGTGGCCAGGCAAGTTAATAATAAACTAGATATTGTATTCTCCAAGTTATATTTTCGTAAGCAGAAATGTACTTTCATGCTCATCATTTTATCTACTGTTTGCAGGAAATGTTACACTTTTTCATCCAGATAAGCTTGTGGTAAGATTAGGCCAATTCTAATGGTTCCCAATTTTCAAAAAGACAAAACAAAACACATGAAGCCATTGTATTACATTATGTTGTCATTTGTCATTATAGGTAAAATGGGGTAGACATCGTGCAAAGTATGTAGAAGACCACTGCGGACTGGAGAACACAGGAATCGAGATGAGAGCATATGCCTAGTACACACCAAAATACGCAGATTATTCCACCAAGATTAAGATTAAATTTTATTTATGAAGATCATATTTTTCCATCGTTTTGACAATTACAGCAAATATGTATATTTAACCTGGGGACCGTATCGGCTTACGAAAACGTACACACCTCCACTGAGGATTCCAAGATTCATACTGTCCTTCAGTACCCTAGCAAGACTATCCCGAAAACATAACTACGAAGAAAACCTACTAAATACAGTCACCGTGTTTGACTTTGCATTCGCGTATGATTCATTACTCCTCGCTTTCCCTGATGGAATTATCAGAGTTTCAGGATTGGAAATGGGATGGGCTGAAATGTCTAAAAATTCGTTAAAACCCCTTAAGTACTCTGTTTCAAAAGGTTATTCATGCACATACTGTATTTTAAATATACAACATTTTGGTAGACTATTGGTCTTCAACCGTCAACATGATGTTGTCTGATAAAGGTGTCAAAGACGTGGACAGATTGGTGACGCAAAGCTGCTGCCTCAAGTCAGACTATTGTCCTTTTGCAGACTTCGTGGTTGCTTATCGAGAGTCGTCTTCCCCTCATATGTATGTGTACCTAAATACAAGCTTGCTCTTGTTCTTGTAGGTTCAGCACAAATTGTTCTATCGGTCTATGGAAAAACTTATAACTTCTACTTATTTACAGAATATTTACTTCCCTTGACGGAGGAAAAACGTTTAAACGACTACAGTCACTTCCCGAGACCAGTAACTTACGAGTAGTGCTTTCATATCCTGATTTCAACCAGTTGCTGCTATTTCATGGGAACTCAACTAATGTGCGTTAACTAAGAATATTATAATTTTTTGTATTCAACAGTTTAAGGTGGAGTTTTACTGTTTTCTAGATTAAAGTGAATCGAGCTATTCTGTCGCCACACAGTTACCGTAAAGTTGACTATAGCACATCGCTTCTGTCTTTGGAAATAGCCGGGGCTTTTCAGGGTGGCCGGATCGGAATGGAAGTCTCTTTTGTACTTTGGGACAACTGCAGCGTTTGGTATTCTTTTGATCTAGGTGTGATTTAAACAAAGCTAGTTGCATTCCTATGTAATTATTGGTGCATTACTTATCTTATAATAATTACCACGCATTCTTTTTGGTCTTCTATCATTTCTACTGGTCTAGGTCATACTGTTACCAAATCCTTGTTTTATGTTCACACGAAGATATCGAATGTTGGAAGGGCCCAGAAACACCTTATTCTTCCTAAGCACTGCAGCTTTGGAGAAAATTCAACGTTAGCATACGGTATAACTAATGATTTACATATGATCTATTGAATAATGTAAGTATGTATGTATGTTTGTACATTATTTGGTTTTGAGTATTCATTTAAAAAGTCTTGTTGTAGGCGGGTTAAATGTCATATTTATTGCAGGAAAAACTGGCCAGTTTGGATTACTGGATAACAACAATGTTTTCTTTCTTGGTATTGATACGAAAAGCAATCTTTCACAACTGGTGGCTCTAAAAGTGGATATGAGTTTGATGCTACCTAACACAGGGCTTTCTGTAACCCCTTACTTCGATGAAATGGAACAACCCAGTAAGGTTACAATTGTACAGCATGCAATAAACATTTTAATTTTGGACATCAAAATAATTTACAAGTATTAACTGCAACCCTTTTTAGAACTAATATATCCTCCCAAGTACCTAGAACTCCCAGCAAAATTTAATCTTGGGAAGAGTTACAGACGAAGACTAGGGATGAGACTGCTACCAAAAAATTTGTATCCCTCTGATTTCATTTTATCTTTTTACGACGAATATGCTCGACTGCCAAAGCCTGAAAACTTTTTTAGCCTAAAGCCTTGCCAAGTACTGTATATTTGTTTGCAGATATACATGTCTATAATTTAATTAGAACTTTAATTACTTGACTGCCATTCATTGTATATACTTGTTTAAATTAATATTTTAGACATCCAGTCTTAGCGTCAACAACTCGATCACACAACGTAGAAAACTTTATTCAGTATCACTAATAAGGTCTTCGAAGTTTACAATCACGTTCAAGTCTCAGCTAAGTTCATCGCGACAGCTAAAAGTAGAACCTCGCAGTACCTTAAAGTATTTATCAATCCAAATGACCCCAGTTTCAGTTGACATGGTTGAACCCGAGAATCCTCGTTATTGGATAAAATACGTACGACAAACCTGACTTGTTCATGTATATGTATGTACCATGATCGAAAACGTAAATAAACTCCACATATTTTGATGCGTTTTTAGAATATTCAAGTGAAACCTAGTACCGCTTCTGCTTTAAACAAACTATTCAGACTGAATTTTTATACGACCAACAACTTACGATGCAACATACAACCAAGGGTAACTGTGTACATCAAAGTGGAGGATACGGTCACTACGAGTTCTAACAACTTGTCGGATGAAGACATGTGAGTTGCTCTAAATATACAGATAAGCAGTTTTTATGCTTAACCATTGCTTGTAACTATGCTTTTAACATAATTTAGGGAACAACGTGTTTACCTGAAGTCTGTAACAGCGGGAAGAACGGAGTATCTCAGTGATAAAAAAGTTGGAGAAACTTTAAAAGTAGATGGATGTCCCCTATCAAAAAACTCAATGTAAAATGTGTTACATTGATTTTGTTAATAGTTTGTAAAAAGTTTAATACTTGGCTGTAAAATTGTCGAGTATAGCGAAGTTGATATTTTGAGATTCATACAAGATACAGATTGTTATTTCAACAAATATTTATACCTATGTACTTTTAATTGTTATGTAAATTATATTATTCATTGTATTGTCATATACAAAAGTAGTAAACGGTAGCTGAAGTTAATAAGGCTTTACGTAATATCTATATGTGATATGTTACTTACATTAATTACTCAAACATTTTACAGGAGGTGGATTCAAGGCATGACTTCATCATGAATACGTTTTTTACTAAGACCACTAGTACTTTCATGCCCTTTCTCTTTCATATAAGCTCTTATAAAACTACTACACTCATCAGCAACCTGTTCTTTGCTTTGATTTCCATCAACAACAATAATTTTCTGCTGGTGACAAGGGTCTCCATTGCCATTCAAATTACTACCTTCCTTTTGAACATTCATAGACACCTTGTCAACTTTGCCCCTGATAAGCCAGTCTTCATACGCTTCATGCAACTTCTTCAAGTAGTCCATCGGTACCGTTGACTCCTCCGCCCTTCCACGTTGCTGCATCCGCTTGTAAACAGTTTCCGGCGACGTTCGTAAGTATATAATGAGATCCAGGTGTAAGTCAAAGTTGCCTTCCAACCATTTGTGCCATTGTGACAATACTGCAAACTCAGCAGGTTCCAGGCGGCCTTCCCGAACAGCAAGCTCTGTGAAACAATACCTGTGTGAATAACAAAAAAATTGCTATCAATTAACCAACTACTCACACCTTTAGTTAGCAATTAAACACCATCGTTAATTATAAATACAATATTTTACCTATTATTCTGCAGAGATCTTTCCATAATTCGCACCAACCTCCTGTTGTCCTTACTTTCTCCAGGAATTTCGCCCTGCTTCCCCTCATTCCTCTCCTTAACCGTTTCCACCAGTCTGGTAAGCTGCACGTAATGCTGAAACATAAAGTTGTTCTTCACCGGATCATCATAAAACATTCCAAGCAGATTGTGACCATTCAAATTTGTCCATTTCTCTAACGGCTCTGGAATAAGTTCCACCTGTAGCCCAAAATCGTGAGGAAACAACTCTTTCAAATTAGACACCAAAGTACTCTTCCCCGACGAAATATTCCCGTCTACAGAGATGGTTATCTTCTGGCTTTGCTTATTCTTCGACATCATCCACACTTTTCGTATCAAACAACTTCTTCCTCCACTGATTAACTTAACCCACACGTTTTTCCAAACAGCTAGCATTTGCTATCTAACAAAAAAACAACTATTTTACTCACATTTTTTATTTTATCCTCAGCCAGTTCTAAATACACCCACGCCAACTCTAAACTAAAAATACAAATGACAAATTCACTATATTTTTAAAACCAACTAATCTTCACCTTCACACCAATCCTTTAACATAACTCAACAAAAATACTTGTGTTTACTCTACCTTTTGTTCTCCAGCACTAGAACAGCTTTCATATTCCACTTCTCCAGCCTTTTTGCGCCACAAATCAACTGAATCAGCCGGGCAAATAGTCCATACACAAAACTCAACACATCTACACAAAGTGTCAGATGCAAACTTTTGGACAGATCATCAGATCTCAGCTCGCCGAACAAAATGTAAACATTGAGCATGTGATAATCATAATCCCATCTGTTTCCCATTGTTGAGTACTCATGCACTGCATATGTATGTTATACACTAATTACTTTAAAGTATAAAAAATACTACCTGTTCGTTTCACCTTTTTCAAATAAAATTACTATCAAGTCTAGTCATCATAGCCATACTACAATACGTCCTGGTCCTATGCCTCTTAAAATACCGTTCCCTTTCTTAAAGTAGCAGTAGCAAAGCACAGATGATCAGAGCCAAACAATACACTGTTACCACTGCTGACTGCTGCATACATTTAAAAACCCTTGCATTTAAGCCAGTAGTGCCTAGTTAGTGCGTAGTGGTCAGCCAAGAGGCAACAAGGGAGTTGTTTTTGTTGGTGTGAAATGATTTTGAATTCGTCCATGCGTGCCAATAACCATCTTCAAAACCCAGTTTCAAGTTCATCATAATATAACATTGTAGGTAGGTTAGTGGGTTACAAAGGTACAACGCGTCTGCATCTCGTCTCTTCGGACAGCAAGTAAGTGCAACAGATTTATTTTGAATTATTATTATTTATGATTACACGTTAAAAGCTTCATTTGTAACCCTTTATCGAGTGTAATTATTGTAAATGTCTGTTATAATTTATTTTGTTTCAGGTAGCACGTAAGGATAATACCCATTTGAATTTGAAGTGTAAGGCAGGTTGTGGAAGACGGAACGGAATAATGGCGAATGAGTAAAAGAGCAAGAGGTGAGCTTGGTAAATTATTCTAGCAATTAAAATATTAGTGGTGACTCTCTAATCGTTGTTGTTGCGTGTACTTGTAGTTTCAGTTAAGTTTCCTGTGAGCCTGTCAGGTTGTATGGTGTTTAGTAAAAAAAAGCGTATCCGAAGTATTTAGGTTTCCAAACGTGCCTGTCTGTTCCATAGTTAACCTTTAATTGTTCTTGTAAAACATCGAGAAAAATGAAGAGGCTAACGTTCTTCCTCGTTCTAGTCAGTTTATGTGAGTTTGTCATATTATATGTGTACAAGTTGTATTATGTGTTTTGATTTTTAGTATGTAATAATCACAATAATCAGAGTCCGGAGATTTTAGAAGAAGAAAAAAATTTTTTTCTTGTAATTTTAAAAGGTATATATCAGGGTAATTCTGAAGAGGAATTATCTTGCTCAAAGCCTGCACCTAGTCAGAGTACCTGTGATGCAAGAATATTGGAGTTAGAAGACAGATTAAGTGACTTGGAGTCTCGACTACCTAAGAAGTATCCAGAGGTCAAGTTCTTGACTTACAAGGATAGAAAGAGAATCTTGGTAAGAGAACTGCATTCCAAATTATCTACTACCTTACATATTACTTTGTTACCTAACCTATCGTTCTTTAGATTAAATTCATTTTTATTTCACGTGTAGATTACAGGAGGAGCAGGATTCGTTGGGTCACATCTAGTAGATCGTTTGATGCTTGATGGTCATGAAGTATCAGTGGCTGACAATTTCTTCACTGGAAGAAAGCGAAACGTGGAACAATGGATTGGTCATGAGAATTTCGAACTTATTAACCATGACATTGTAAATCCCTTGTATATTGAGGTGGATGAAGTTTATCATCTCGCCAGTCCTGCTAGTCCTCCTCATTACATGTACAACCCAGTTAAAACGATCAAAACAAATACAATGGGCACCATTAACATGCTAGGTTAGTTTCCGTAAGCTCGCTTTTATTGTAGTGCCTAACTGATGTTATGACTATTAACAGTGAAATTACAACTTGGATTATAACAAAACTTAACAAGCCCTATGTACTTCAGATAGATTGTACGCGTTATACTTTATTGTTACTGTAAATACTAAATTAATGTATTAATTAATCGTTCTTTAGATATACGGCAGTGGAAAGCAGACTAGATCATTCCAATATGTATCTGATCTAGTTGACGGTCTTATAGCTTTAATGAATTCAAATTATTCAGAGCCGGTAAATTTGGGCAATCCAGTGGAACACACTATAGAAGGTGTAGATTCGTATTGCGCACACATGTTATTGTACACTTTTGAGAGAGGAAATAGTAACTTTACTCCTTTTGTTTAATTAATGTACTTTCCAGAATTCGCATATCTAATCAGAGATCTTGTTGGCAATACAAAAAGCGGTATCGAGCACACAGATCCAGTGGAGGATGATCCGCAGAAACGTCGACCAGACATATCAAGAGCTGAAAAAGTCCTTAAATGGAAGCCAACCGTTTCTTTGAAAGATGGCTTGCAAAAAACAATAGAATACTTCCGTAAAGAACTTCAGAGGTCGAGCCATTCTGAAAGAAATATATTTCA
>JAHZNG010002869.1:0-17281 GCA_027744375.1 Orchesellides sinensis
TTTACGGGCTTGTTTCGTAAATGTGTTCTGTAAAACATAGACTGTTCAAATAGTGGTAATTCTTTTACGACTTAGTTCAAAGTTGACACAACCTCACACAACTTATGATTACTTTATCTGACCTGATTTATGAGCAAACAAGCATCGGAGAAGTTTCTGGCGTCTTGTGATGAAAACTTAAAAAGTTTTTGCACATTCACGAAAGTAATGGTCTCTGTGACCTACCTATCAGCACAAATGTAACATCTACATATCAACTTGGCCTGTAATCCCCCATTCATGGCTGAGTCGCACATTCATGCTTATGAAAAGCAAACAAATTTTTTATAATGTATGTATGATATGTATATATTTTAACGGTTGAAAGTTGAAACGCAGCCATTAGCGTGTATGTTTATTTACAATTGTGGAGAAAGTAAGACTAATACAACACACGTACAAATTATTACCATTCCCCATTATGTACACCGCCTGCTACCCTGTTATTGCCATTATAAATTTAATTTGATCTAAAAACAACAGTCAGCAACTCGCCACATACTGTCGAAATTATAATCCAAGAGGCTTTCTCCAATGCATATTACATACTGTATTCATTATTACACAGGAAGAACTCTGTTCCTATTCTAGTTGCTTACTTTGAAAGTGATGGAGTGTGATATACGAAAAGGAACATTCACAACGTGCTAATACAATGTTATGTGCAAAAAAAAAAAAAAAAGAATTTATAGTAGATGGTGATGCTAAAGCTAGGGATCTCTATCCCTATATTCAACTTATTTCCCTTAGGATTTCAAGAGGGGAAGTTTATTGATTGCACCCTGTCTGTCGACTTCCATCATGCCGACGTATGAGAAAGGATGAAAGTTTGGTATCTACTCTTCTGATGATATTACATTTTCATTGCATTGCCAAATCTAACTCGGTCTTTGTAAAAAGAATGTATGTATATGTCAAGCATTTATGTAAGTAGACAAGTGCTAAAAATACGTATGCATGTCACCAGCACAAACCAAGTTACATAGATCCGCCGGAAATTTGTTGTTCGATGTTAGTGTATATAAAAGGATATTATGAATGTAGGACATAAAGGCCTTTCACTCTGCTTGGCGTTTTCTTGATCTCCTTTCACACAGAAAAGATATCGACCTTCAATTTGTATTAAGCAGTAACACCGCGGAAATTCGCAATGTTTTTGTGATGGATGAGCAACATGGATATTTGGGAATCTCCAATATAGACTTGCAGGATTTTTAAATTTCACTTTACTTTCAGGTTGACATTTGAGTTTGCACTTTCTATATTATTGGCGATGCATCCTTTTGAAATTGCATGCATTGATTTCCTTTTAAATTTCAAGAAAATACAGTAAATAAATTTTGTTAAATGCTTATTGGAGTCATATCTGTTTTATAAGCGAATTATTCAAAGATATCAAAACATAACATCTTGTATGCATTTTGTATAATTTAGCGTATGTAGTTATTGAGTTACACATTCAGCGTTGGTACTATGATTTCTTGAATTTCGTGAAAATCATAGCTCAGAAATTCGGAAATGCACACATGTTTATGTTAAGCATAAAAATATTCAAAACATGTGTTCGCAAAATACAATATAGTTATATATACTTTTGTTCATATCATTACGCAAGGATGATGGAAAGGTAACATATTGTTTCATTGTTTCCGCTTCGATGAACTGAACAGACGCGATACGCTTTTCATTATATATAACAAGAAAACTAAATGAAAACATGAAAAACAAGAAAATGCTTCAAAAATCTTTGAGGTGATGTGCTTGACAGCCTTTGCAAAGGCAGCATATGCCACATTTATAAAGACATCCAACACTCCAAGCATTTGGAAGACATGCCTGGCATTTTAGAAGAGCACATTAAAAAAGGTTTTTGTCAAAGATATTGTTGAAGCATGTATTAATTAGATATCTATCAAAAATCATCCGTTGAACTTACATAATCGTTGATTTCAAAACTAAAACATACATATCTAAAAAACAAAAGCTGCTGCCAGTCTACATTATTTTCAAACTCCTCTATGTACTTCTACAATGAAACTACTTACTACCGGACTACTTATTTACAACATAAGTTTTCCTATGAAATAAAGGGTAATATAAAAAACCACCGGTATTTGGTTTTCCAAGCTGGGTAAAATGTTTCAATTTTAAAATATGACTTTAGCAACTTCATCTATCAAAGATAGACTTAAGCGGGGTTGGTACATTGGCTAAACTTGTCAAGTCGGTCTACAGTTAAAACCGCACTTCCTCATAACATTTCCGTACTCTGGAATGCTGTGGAGAAAACTTAAAATGATCTTTTATTTAACGCATATCATTGAAAGCCAGACATACGTAAATTGATGGCATAATTAAGGAAATTAACGTTCATATCTGACGAATCATTTAATACAGTTCCTGAAATACCTAATTTCTTAGTTTCAGACGAAATTATTTTAGAACTAGTCATATTAAATCATGATGGAAGATACGTAGCTGAAGTAATGTAACATGTAACAAAAACATGAAACATGTAACAGAAACATGTAGCAAACAAACAAAATTTTGCCATGTTTCTGTGATCCCCACCCCGCTCCCTGTGGACGGATTGGCTTCTAAGTCAGGTGGTGTCTTGCCCTTATCCTAGGACACCTTCAACTACGCGGAATACTTCAGCTACGTAATAACTTAGCGGCCTTTGTCTTACCCAAGAAACTGTACACTACATGCAAATTAAACAGCATGACTTAAAAAGTCTGAATTTATTTATTGAAAATGTTTGTAGTACTTTGTGGTCAACCCGTGACAGTCTGTTGTCCCACTCATGGATATTCATGGCGAAGGTGAAGTGCTTTGTGTCAACCAGTGCTCTGACGTTGCATTAGTATTACAATGGATGTATTTTTACATCACGCATATTTAGAGCTGAAAAGCCATACTTAATGTAACGAATATAAAGCAATAGTAGATTACACTTACGACTATAATAAATATCGACATAATCCTTGTATACAAGTACGTTTTGTACTTTTGTACGAATGTTAGTAGACTGCACATACTCGCACATGTACGTAATATGTATCCCCGCTGAAATATAATATTCTTCGTGTAAAAAGTACTATCGTTAAGTTCATCGCGTCTGTCTGCTAATGCCGTTGTGGGTGAATACGTCCCATGTCATTATAACACATGGAAAAAGGGGAAAAGGCTTCTAGTTGAGATGTCCCATCTCGTTATCAGAACATTACATTATGCAAAATAGAGATCGTTAGTTTCCTCCTCCTTCCACTACAAGGAAATTGCGGGGAAATGCCCTCTGCTTTCAAAAGTTGCACCATTTGTAAAAACTGCTTTCTTTTATATTTATCCAAGTTTAACATACTTTCTTGCGTTGCTGATACAATTTTTTTTTCACCACTGTAATACGCTCATGTGGCAGTTACGTTGTGGCATTTATGTGACATTACAATAATATAAGCACTTTTTGAAGGTTAATGCAACTATAGTTAAACTGGGAGAAAAGCAGGGGATGGTTAAGCAGAGTATAAACTTGTACTTAGTATAGCCAGGCGCACACTATGGAATTCCCGTAGGTTAAACGCACCTGAGACAAAATTTAAGCGGATGAAAAATCGTTCTTTATGGGCTTTACTCATGGCTAGTTAGAATAGTAGAACATATTTTAGGTTTTTATATGTAAAATTATACGTTGATAAATGTAAACTGATATTATAAGTCAGGTTACTCTTATGCGGAGCTTTCCAAACGTAAATGCTTGGATTCATGCAAAGAATGAAAAGTTATATAAAAGCAATGAACAATGAATGATTGGAATAAAAACTTTATACTCTATATCACAGAATCAATGACAAAGGTCGTAAGTTTGCTTTGTATGGATATAAATACATACTTTGATCTTATTTTACTACAGTGAAGCAAATAGTTAAAATATGTAGAACTATTTTGTACTAAAATACACCGGTAAGAAAATTCCGAGAAAATACGTTTTCAGCATAATCAATTACATATATGCTATTAGTGTCCAATCTAATGTCTTCCTTCCTGCAATATGTGTAAGGGAACTTTAACTGTAAAAAATATACATCTACACAACTAGGAAATGAAATGAAATATACGTATAAAATTCAATACAGTTCTGAATATCATTCAATGAGAAGTTACCGATGCAATAGACTAGTTTATTTAAGATACTGTGACGTAAGGCAACTGATAAAGTAATTATATCCGTTATAGTCTCAAAAGCAAACATAAATATGGGGAATAAACATAATTATTCCAGAGGGTAATCTTGTATGAATACGGAGCCATTTCTAGGAGTAGTTTTTCCCGAAGGTTGTTTGCGTTTCATTTAATACCATCAGAGTTCCACCGTGGTCAAGCATTTTTAGAACTAGTTATTGGAATGCATCAGCGAAGCACATCAATTTATTTTATGAAAACAAGGATATTGAGAAATGATGATGACATCCGAACATATGTTGATTATTTTAGGATTCCCATCTCCCTCGGTCACAAACAGGATCATTTCGATAAATAATGTATCAAATGTTTGAAAAGATCGTGCACATGGTGCATACATCTACCTCGATGCTCATCTAACATAAAACAAGCATGCAGAAAACAAATAGCATCAAGAGTTGCATAATTTATCATTCCAAATAACACATCAATCTACTGTGATGAAACGACGAGGACCATACGTTATCTGCATGATCTGAAAAATATCAAATATTTCCTTTGACGTTTTTTTCAGTGTGATGCTGTAGTGAACGTGTGGGCTTGACTCATCTAATTTTTTACACGAAGTTTTCTCCACCTAGACTTCCCATTGTTTTCCTTTCACGTTTTACAAAACCTTGTCGCCCCCAATTTGTTATTTGTCATGCATGTGTAGGCTTCATTTTAGCACAATGAAATGGATTGCCAACCAACGTATGTACAAATGCCTCTCATTTCTAAAAAGCTTTGTCCGTATTATCATCCAAATTGTAATTTTCGTTGTTGTTTCTTTTCTCGGTGAAATATGAAATGCTATTGGATGTTTTCGTGGACTTTTTCAAAATAAATTCAAGCAATATATTTAGTGGAGTTTGAATGTGGAAAGTATGTAATTTAAACAAATAGTATTTTAGAATGTAGAATAGATTTTTGTATTCCAATCTGGAGTTGCTTGCTCGCAAGCCGATCGCTCCTAATATAAGTTTCAAAATAATATGCGACACGATTTATTTTTGTGATGTAAGTGTAAAATATTATTTAACAAGCAGCTTCCTCAAATTATACTTATTTATCTCTATTCATATACAATTCTTAAGAATACAAATTGTTACTTTTTCCGTGTATACAAAATATCAATGCAATTTCAATGTACTTCCGCTTCTGTAAAGGAATCGCAATAAAAATGATACTTTTTCATCATTTGCCAGATTTTGCATAACTTTAAAAGGTAGGCATTTCAATTTTCCGACAAATAATTTCATTTTCTGTGGCATCGTTGTAGATTGTACTATGTGAGGAAATAAAGAGAAAGAACTACATACCTAATATGATTGGTAATAGTAAAAACCTTGGCAGTAAATATAGTACATAAAGATGAGGGCGTTGGCAAAATAAAACGTTTGTAATAATCTACTCACGTTTAATTAATCTTCCCTTGAAGCCTTATATACTAAGCAAAATATTTTTCAACTACAGATTCATTATAACGAATTACAATGCTTTAATTTTTAAATATTTTTGTGAAAATTACATTTAAATGTTATGATTAGTGTTTGATGTGATTGTTTCAACCGAGGTAAAACAACCTATTGATAAAATAACATGCAACTCGAAATTATTCATTTCCTTATTCTTATTGTTGTTCCTCGAAATTATTGTTTTTTAGACAGACTAAGATTCAGACAGACAATTTTAGTATAGCCATGATAACTTGGTTGCAAAAGTTTCAAGTTATTCTCGAAAATTCATACATGAGTTGTCAGGTAGCGGGTAAAGACATGCAACCTGACAAAATTCTTTGACATTTTCCAAAAATGTCATTAGAATTCAGAAATGATGTCATTCAATAGGATTATTTAATTTGGAATTGACGTATATTTGATTTGATAAAAAGAAAACTTACATCATAGGCTCGAAATACATTGACATACTGTTGTATGTACGTTTAAAGGCGGTCCAAATTGATTTCTTTCGCTTCCAGACTATCAACATTTTTCTTAGAAAATCCTTACTCCTATCGACATCGTTCAAAATAGATTTATGCTTTTGAGATGTATTATGTATTTCAATAAAGCTTTTCCATTCTTTATTTTTAAATTCAGGAAATAAGAACCCTGAAAGCAATCTTTTACTTGTCATAAAATCATAAAATAACAGAAAAGGATAAATTTTTTTGGTATCATAAATTTTACACACATAAAACAAACTATAAAATCTTGAAACCGGTAAGTTAACATAAATTGGCCTCTAAAATAAATAAACTAGTTCAACGAAAATAATATTCAAGAAAAATTCAGGCAAGGGTTTATTCATTGGATGTGGTTTCTACCATTTACAAAAACGAGGTCAGGTGCATTTTGCTTTAGTTGCAGAGGAACTACATTAAAATTCGTCATTTACAAGAGATAAACAAACTATAAGACGAACATGCTGTAAACCAAATGATGTAAATACCTTGTAACTCTTGTTTATACGTACAAATCATAAAAATAAATATTTGCAAAATCTGTAATTACAAATATGTATGCAAGGCAGTAGCTAAAAAGCACGTTTCAGAATGCATTGACACAGATTACTCAAAAAGGTCGGTCAAGACTATCGTAAACAGTATTAGTATTGTCAGCAAACAGTATCATTTTATTTGACTTACATACCTAATTGTGCCATACTTTCTTCCACTTGCACACAAAGTCATATAAAGAATGGGACAAGAATAAAAACGAAATTTACTAAACCCCAAGTATTTCTATAAAACCCATTCACATCCCCCAAAAAAGTAAAATTTTGCCTGTTTGGTATATAGCCATCTCTTTTAATCCCTACAATTCTTTCATCATATAGATGTAATTTAATTCGTAAAAGTAGTCTGCCCCAGAAAATATTGATGTGATGAGAATTGATTTTACTCTAACCTCAAACCCACATACACTACGCCTAACTGTTATCATCAATAAAGTTATTCTGGTAATGCTAAACTTTCACCACCATCCTAAAATGTTCTGATGCTCTTATATAATATTGTTGCTTTCACTGACATGACATACATGTAGAAGAAAAATTATCCTTCATGTCATTATCTCACCAAAAAATCTGACGTGTGAAGAATGCTCATCCCTGTTCAAATTATCAAATCAGTACATGCCTATTACCTATCTATACACACGTCTTCAAAGAGTATTGATAGAATCCCCCTGTTTTCCACCTTTCATCATCATGCATCTTTATAAATTTTTGAGAAAGGGAGCATTTTATAGAAACTCACGTCCTGTTGGACAGGTATGATGGGGGCTTTTACCATTAATAACTAAACTAAAACCTTGACAAAAGTCTTCTGCCCAACACTAGCTGTCCTTAGACGGAAACGGTGTAGACTACCTATGCGAGACCTTTTTCAAAAAAAAAACATGGAAATGCCATGGCCTACTGAACCGCTGAATTTTACCACAGTACTGCCATAACACTTCCTGAAAAATATGGAAGGCTCTCTAGAGTGATCAGACGGAAAGATATGATGGTATCAGTGAGAATTGCAAAAATGTTCGTAAGTAAAAGCCACGCTAGCAGATTTTATCCCGTTCTCCGAACAACTTCATAGTATGTAAGTTTATCTACATATAACTTCATTTTTAGTTATACTCTTTATACACTTTTTGTAAACACATGTTGCAAAGCCATCTTAATAGAACATAACGGCATGGAAATGGAAACAAGAACTCACCTTACTGAACTGATTCGAACTCTTGTAGATTGTAGCAGTATAACTAACTTCTTATAGCCTTCATCTAATATTAATGAGTTGCATGGTGTTGGTGATAGTTTGAAATCAAATAAGAGATCTGAACATATATATACAATGTTATGTATGTACTACCAGAGTATTTTTCATAGTTTTTACTCACTCACTTATTTTTTCCACACTATTTTATTTCCTTCCTATATTTTTCGTTTTCAAGTTTAGATAGAAGTAGGACTTAAAAGCACTTGAAAGATTTATTATACAACGCTTCCTTCTCAGCTTGAATTTCCCCTTTCACAAGTAATATCTTCCAGTACTAGGTTATTTCTCTTAAAATGTATGTATATAAGTCTGAAAATGTACCTGATGTACATCGTGCGTGCAGAACTGAGTGCATGCCGTCCTCATACTATAAAATCAAGATTAGTAAAGGAAATAACAAGGAAAGGAAAGGAGAAAAGGGGTATTTAAGGAGCTTTCCTTTACAATATTTTAGGGACCAATTTTATGCACACAGGCATATGTATTTGAGGATAGTGAGATACTGCTCTTATTTTCTTATTGGTAATGATAACATGTTTGAGTTTTTTCCATACGTTTAAAAAAGAACGGGTGATAAAGAAAGCATCAATGAATTGTTCAAAGAGAATTTTTACCATATATTTCAAAAGTAAAGAATATGAAAAGGAATAAGTTGTGACTGAAAGTGAGAACTCCAGTTGAACTCCCAAGTGGGCTATACACACAGGTTTACCCATTATCCCTTGTTCTGTTCTATCATTTTTAAACTTCTTTATCCAACATAAGATTTATATAAATGGTGAAGTTCTTAGTATTTTCTTTATATCGTGTATTCACAATGGACTGCTTTCAACTATGAATAAACATAAATCAAGGTACACGGAAGTCTGTCTCACTTGGGTTTCTTAACTCTACAATTTTTGGCATCTAGCACTTCATTTTTCCTAGCACCGAAACCCGCTATCTTCTAGAAATAGATTGAACTATGTAAATTGCATTTAAATATCTGTAATGGTATCCTGCAAATTTATATTTTTTAAGAATTGTAAATCTCTCATTGAAAGATTATTCTTAATACTTACTAAATCACTCATCAGATTTAAGAAATGAAAACAGATAGTCGCCGACCCAAATCTTGTTCGGGATTTTGTCTTTTCCCCCCATACGCATGTACTATAAGACTTTCAAAAGGAAAAACATGAAAGTAAAAGGTGTCAACAATTTTATATATAATTTACTCTACGTATAAACGTTTGTTAGACTGATAAACGCATAATTTATTAATATTAAACTAACACCCACAAATATTTTTAAAAAATTAAGGAAATAAACCATTTTTACTTTCACTTTAGATTACTTTAACTTTTCATTCATATTGCATATTCTTTCCCAATGTTGGGTTCCCCTAATAAAATTGTTGTGGTTTTTGTGTTTTGATATACGCTATACCATGTATACAAATACTGGTCACAAGGTCTATTATATTGTCTGCTACTCACATTACCTACGACGCCATATCTTTCATTTGTCGTATTGTTATGGGGACTGCTGTAATTAACTCACAGTGCTGCTCAATTTGACCCAGTGACCAAATAAAATTATAAATGAGCCCTGTGTAAAATATCAATTTATAGAAACTCAACCTTACGAATATTTCATTTGAACAACACAAAGGTACACAACCTAGTGTAAAACTCTTCATGGTTGGTGTAGGAAATATAATGAGATATTGTACAATAAAGGCTCATGTATTTTTACCCATTAAAGTCATGAGTAAATAAATAAAAACAACCGTAATCACAGTAATCAGAATTTTCCCGAAGTCACTTGAGACCTCTTGGCGGATAAACATCCATATCTTTAGATGTAGTATGATATAAATACATACACGTACAGTAACAAAACATTATTCTCTCGCCATGCATATAGTAAATAAGAAATTTTGAAATGGCTTTTCCACGTGTATGATCCTCACAAATCCATGACTCTCTAATCCTTTACTGTTTCTGACGATTCCTACATAAGTACCAAAAAGGTGATGACATTAAAATAACTGCTTTGAGTTGGATTGTGTGAGTAGCAACAACACTTTACATCATCATTATTGCCACTTTTAACGTGCGGAAAATCTCATAACAATGCGACATAAAACAAGGCGATATACATACTTGGCTTGACATACAGCATGCATATAGGAAACAAAGAATCACAAAATGTTGTAGAAAACAGCATGGAATAGCATCTATCGCAGTTATAAAAAAGGTAAAGAATGAGATTGCTAATAAACAACCATGTCACATTTCAAGTAATAACCGACTCGTAACAACTGAAACTTGCGGGGAAACCCAACAACGATTAATTCTCCGACAAACTCTCACTGTTCATGTACGCAATAAATACTTGATTTCACTTTATTTCATTGCCTGGGATGGTATACTGGAGAGAGCAGAACTCTCATATTTTCTGGTCCCTACGATACCATTTGAGAAAAGACAAAACAACAGGTATTTTCACCTAATTTCAGTTGACAAACTAGTCACATGCCTTATTTTGAAGGCATGATTGCATTTAAACACTTTTCAGAAAATTCCACGTTATTCTGGTACACTAATATGCATATATTAATCAATTGCAAAGGTAACATGAATATATGTAACCATTTACGTGAAAATTTGAATGCACATAGCCCTTTCCATTCTTTTGTACACCAAATATAAAATAGTTCGTCTTAGTATTTTAACCCTTTACACACTTGGTTTGTTGAAGTAACCGCTGAGCTCCATGACACAGAATAGAAGATGAAATTCCTGGTTTGCTGGAATTGCATGGTTTTGCTCGTTGCATTTTTACAAGCAGTTACCATGCCAGTGTGTACGTGATGGGGAGAACGTTATTGTAAGATTTATTGGAGAGACAATTTTTCTTTGTAAATGCTACTATTTCACTCCAAGAGCCTCCAACTTTGCCGAGGTAAACGAGTAGTTCAATTTGAATTGTTATTATATAAGCGTATACAGTTTCACTAGAGAAATTCTTCATTAAAGTACATAGGTCAGTTACATAAGGAGTAATAGAGTAACTTTAGTATATTTAAAGAAGATACATATATGTTTACTACGGTTTCTTTTTTCTTGCACAAAATTGAAGAGTATTTTGTGTACCCAACACGTATTTACATATCCCATTAAATATAGTGCAATACGTATGCGTGCCTACTTTATTTTACTTTAGGATGATGCAATATAGATTGCTCTTATGGTGAGCCATTGAGCTGAATCCCATAAAAGAAGCTATCATGAATGTTGCCATTTCCATTTAGGAATTGTCTTGCGTGAAAACACGTACCTACTTATTATTTTCAAGTGCAGTGTTTCTATAGGATACAACCCACTCAATATCAACTTTATTTTATTTTAGTGGAAATGAACAAGGATTGAATTTTAACTTTGTAGATTTGTAAGCGCATATTGACTCTGGTATATCACGGTTGTGGAAAAGAAAAAAGAAAACAGAGAAACCTTCATTTTTGATTGAACTCAAATAGAGTTTTAAAAATGTTATGTTGCTGTAAGCGTCGTCCTATCTACGTAAAAGGTTGCTTGAAGGGTATAAATGTAGAATTCAATTTTTATTTCCATTGAGTTTGACAAAACTTTAGACAAATATAGTTCCTGAAATGTACTAGATTTAATGGTGAGATTTGAATGTTGAGTTGAAGAAAGAAAGTAAGATGATACATGTTTCAAAATTGTTTAAGTCAATCCTGAGAACACAAAGAGTTTTTTTTGTAATATCCGCTAGCATATTCAAATTAAATTGTTGGAACGTGAATTGTAAAGGCTGATATGTATATATTGCCTGGAGAAAGTCGTTAGCTTTCTTTCTTCGAAAATGTTTTGCTGAAAGTAACTCTTTAAGACTAACCAGGCATTTAAGGGGTCACATGTACAGAGCACGTTTATTTTACAAGTAAAGCAAAGAAATTGTGTAATTAAATGTATTCCATGGAAAATAAAGTTTTTCATGTTTCCATAAAGTACCATACACTAATACATATATTAATAATAATATTCTAATTGCGTTCCATTATAATTTACTAATGCCCACACCAAACTAATAATATACCGTTTGTCAGTTGAACAGTAATATTGAAAGGCATATTTTAAGCTAAGACGGACGAAAAAGGAAGACAAAACGAGCAAAATGATAAGCTGGATATGAGCACAGGCTCAGGTAGTTAATAACCCCAAAACTGATGACTTCCGCAGTACGGAACTGCAACTCTTTTTTGTGTTCATAGTGCGTGCGTAGAAATTAATAGATTGACTGATATTCCTAGACAGTGTCTGTAAACGTTAAGGTGTTTACTAGAAAACCAAAACTTATCGTCTTTCTCCGTTATGAACATGAGAAGCATTAATAGTGACATACGTATGTATATAACATACCCTTGTCGTGTCGTGTTTTGCTTGTAAGGAAATCATTCATTTTTAAACCAGTATATTCAGTAGGGTTTTATACCTAATATATTGCCACGCCAAGTTTCAGTTATAATGACGAAAATGTAATTAATTATTAAACAACTTTGTACAATGCTTTTATACATTGTTGGCAGCATGATAGTTCAGCTGATCGTCACATGTGAAGTTCCAGTTTTGAGGGAAACGAAAATTAATCGATCGATTAATTCGTTTTCTGTCATGCTTATATTCTTCCCTTTTTTGTCTTCATATGTCAGCATTACAAGACTGAAAATTACCATAATAATAGAAAAGCAAGTTGTTTGTTTTTATGGCAATAATTATATTTGTCTGGGATCCTTTACTGGTCGAATATACCTATATAAGGGTATATATTCTTTGGCAGAAATAATCAATCAATTTGCATTGATGAGCAAAGGAATCAATATCAGAGGGCATATTACAAACATTTATTGAAATTTAGGGAGTACCATACGAAGAATTTGCAGTGAATCTGAAATATACACAAACTAAATACTCATGGACATTTATGCAGCTGCAAACTATAAAATTGTAGCATTATAAATTGCACCCGAATTAATGTATTGAGTTCAATTGTACTATAAGAAGTTCAATTGTTCAATTGTATTGTACAATTTTCTGTGTAGCAGTGTATTAATATGTTATTTTTGCATAATATGCTGAATTTGATTCTTCTTTTAGAACTCTTTCCTTACAAAAAGTACATCAAATATGCCTAGCTTAGATGAAACGAACAAGAATTTTGATGTATAAATAATTAATGTATTTTATATGTGCATGAGATTGTAAAACAAAACACTTCTACACGTAAATTTCCTAACTTGAGACAGCATACAAAATATTTTGTTTGGGTCCCCATCTTAATTTTATTATCCACGCAATTTAGATGTCATTAGGAACCAGGAACCCATCAGCCATAATGTAACCTGCCTATGTCAAGTTTGCTACGTCAAAAATGCCAACCTGCACAAGAAAAACTGTCTGCGCTCCTTACTACACACTTTTCCAGCTTTCCTGCTTACTTTCACCTCTGCTTGCTTCATACTCATTTGGAAAATTGAAACCAGCAGCTCAGTCGGCCCTTTCTCAATGTGCCGTCAATAATATACCACGTTTACTAGACATATCACTCAAAAAATTATAATATCAGCCTATTGTAAAAAGTTACAATGTGGAATTGGGCTATAATCGAATGATTTTTGTTGTAACCTACAGCAATGAAAATGATTGCTCATTTCTTTGAAGCTTTGTCCATTCCCGTCAAACGTGGCTGTCTGAATAATTTGCTAACTGAATGTTAGAACAAATCATCACCAATCCTCCCAAATATACATAAAATGAATTGGGCTACACCATGCCAAAGTTATATCTCTGTTTACAAGTAAAAATCAGACTGGGCATTAAATCCATTTTAATTAAAAATTCTCAACTTAAAGTTGTAACTGTACCCGAAAACAAACAAAAAGGGTGGAAGGTGAAATGACCAAAGCTTTTCGTACATACGAGACACTCACTCAGCCTTTAAATGTCTTTTACTCTTTCTGTGCATTCATTCAAATTATAAAAAACCTACGGTTTTCACTTTTATCTCTTGCCAAACTTCCAACTGGACTTGTCAAACATGAAATAAACTGCTATGAGTCTTTGACGTACGGACGTATATTTCTTGACATAGTTCATGCTCTGTAGGCATGTCAAACAGTATTTAATCCCCAAAGGTGCATACAGTGGAGACTAAAATGGAAGTGCATAACTCCTGCTGTGTGTCAAAGCACTACCTACCCACTACCAACGAATTTCATTCTCATTGTCTTCACCGAGCAAACCTCGTGTTAAAGAACAACATTATTTTCACACAATTACACGATCTTCACAGAGAAAGGAAGGAAAATGTGTTTACCCATCAAGTATCTTGGGGCCACTTTCCTGCTTCACTTTTTGTGAAAGATATATATGCAATCCAGTGGACTCCGCTTTTTACTACAGCTGCTGATTTTGTTTGCTGTAAATAGCTCACAGTGGCCTTTCCTAGCTTTTACGGTATTTTTCCTTTTTTACTTTCTCCTCAAAGTTATTTTCTCAAACCGTTTGTCCTTCTGGGGAACGGTGTTGCCTTTGCTTTATCAAAGTGTGTGTGTGTGTGGTAAAGTCTCGACAAGCAAAATCTGCATTGTCTCCCAGTTTAGCCTGGTAGCAAACGGTAAACACCGTGTTTTAACTCTTGACGCTGAAAAACATTAGTAGCACATATATATGCATCCACATATGTAGATGATCGCAAAGGATCAGTGTAGACTTTATACAAATCCAACGAATTGCTCCTAGGAAAACCAACAAGAATTAGAGAATGAAAAACCATGTTAGTTATACATTCTGTCTTTTCCTCCTGAGAACCTGTTTGTCAGTTACGATACGAGCTCACCAGTGCTTTCACGAGGAGTCCAAGCTGAGTCGTTTTTACTTTCTAACCAGTCCTTGTCCTGATGTTTCTTGTCTCCACTTTTGAACACTTTACAATAAATTCCTTTATATGCTCTGACTTTCCTATTACATTTAGGGCATCAGTGCAATATTGTTGCGGTCTGATTCCTTTCCGGTCATAACGGGATAACGAGGTTGCATTCTGTAATAAAAACAACAGAAAGTTCAGCATGAGCATTTTATGCATTTAATGTATACTATACATATAAATACCTTGTACAATACTAAAATGACCAGGTTTAGCAACAACGGATTAAAACGGTTATGTTGGCGTAATCACCAAGGCATTTGCTTATCCTTCTGTAAATACATAAAACACGTGAACACTGTTGGATATCTGATGGTATCATTTATTGCTGTCAACCCTTCTGGAAATTTCAATAAACTAATGCTAAAATTTCCAATTTCCTGAGCAGATTTACAGTAATTGGTTGAGGTGCAAGTTGTCACACCGTCTCGATCATATTTTGGATTGAAATTAACTCACAGATTCTGAAAAAATACTTTAATGGATATCAACGGGGAACCTCAAATTGGACACCTAAATAAAGTCGGGTATTAAGCCTAAATTTACACCTTAGGAATGTAGTTGTTCATAATTTGGTGTAAAATACCCTGATGGTATGTTGACTAAAAGTATTCAAAAGCTTTTATATATTTTATATGAGCATACACAGTCTCGTTTGGATGGCTCCATGGTTTTCCAGTGATTGTAAATTGGACCAAAAGGAAATACTAGATTTGCTAAATACATATGGACAATACAACATATCAGATTATGTAGATGGTGGACTGTTCTAACTTTTCAATTTACATATTAGTATATGTACATACTTTGGTTTGACAAAGACGGCTTGTGGGCTCTCGGCTCAGAATTTAAAATGAAAGGACTATTTGTCGTAAGCACAAAGATGACTAATCCTATTGATAGCCAGCGCTCATGAATTATTGATTTTAATGCATTCGATTTCGGCAAAGCCATCGTTTCCACCCAAAAATTTGTAAAAGCAATATAAACTGGTGAAAGTTTGCATTTTTACATGATAGCAATAAGTTTGAGGGAGCAGTAACCCAATAGTGAGAGGGACTCGGTTGCTATTGCTTTACGATATTTTGTTTATGCAAAACAAATAAGTTTATTGAAAAGTTGTTGTTTCTTTCATATTATAATTGATGCAACCTACACAGACGCAAGATTCCCGGCTTATTTGCTATGTTATAAATGAAAAAGAAAGATAGGGTATTTATGCAAAGGAACTTGTAAGGGAAACAGCTGAATATCAATTTCGTATGTGACTGGTCTCTCATGGCTCTCTCTATATCCGGTAGTATTAGGTATTAAATTTTTAGTAGACAGGCACACAAGGTTCTGTAACACTAATAAAAACGTACAACTATTGATATTAACTTAGCAAAAGAAAAAATTTGTTACGCCGATTCTGAGAAGAAGGTTATTGTCACTATAAATACCACTCTGTCGTTGCTAACATTTTTTTGATTTTTTCTCTGTTTTGTGTGAGACTTATCTTACATAGGAGAATTTCTTTGTAAGGCAGGAATCAGAAGAGAATTTCATTTCTTATCCATCTTAACGGCGCTATCTTATGCCCTCTTGTCTCAAACACTGCACCGATGCACGAAATTTTTCCGTGGGGACACATGCTTCCGATTCGCGTTGAGAAAAATGTTGAACTCTTCCAATCCATCGTGAATTCTAGTCATGACCCATGTTCTGTTCCATCGGCAAACTAAAATAAAAAATCAAGAAAAGAAAGAGAGAAGGAATGAGGGAATTGAGCATAAGTAGTTAAGACGTGAATAGGAAAGCATAGAGCGAAGACACTCTTTTGCATAATATCCCACTCAGTGTGTCAGTATGCAAGAATTGTACAAAAGAGGCTCTAACTACGTCACAGCATGACGGGACTTCCATACAACATTGTGTCTTCAGCACATAGAAAAAGCTCTTCGTCTTTAGTATGCCTGTACTATATCCAATTCAATTTATCCGTTCGTTAATATATATGTTTTTATACAACTATAATCTATTCATAATTAAGCATGGTATACTTTTCCCTCAAGTTTGAAATCATGCTGAAGAGCACACACTTTTGAATGCATGCATAATTTCTGAATGATAAATGACTACTATCATGGGTAAAAATAGCTTAACTGTCATGATTCATGATGTTCCTGTAATATACGGGATCTTATATCCTCTTTTACATATACAAACTTAAGTACTCGTATGTTAGGTGATTATGGTCACAAACCGGAATAA
>JAHZNG010002870.1:0-13512 GCA_027744375.1 Orchesellides sinensis
ATGGAGAGGTTTTGACTATGCTTTATGCACGTTGAAATGAATTACAGTGAGTGAGATGAGTGGGCTACTTTTGGCGGGAATCAAAAGATCCAATGCTGTCTTAAAGGTTGTAGGGACCTAACGTACTTTTTGTGTAGGGATGACCTACTCAAAGACCACTTGTTTAAACTTCGGAGAAATAGTTTAGACAGGAGAAGTCCGCGGCTGGCTACATCCAAAACGATGAAACTTACTAAATACGCTATAATCATAGCCATTGTTGCACTTAAATGTAACCAAGTGGGTAGGACATTGTTGGCCACTACTGATATGTACATGCACGCTATCGCGATTCCAGCCGTCATCATTTGTAAAGATGGGAGGAGATAGTGTTGACAAGCGTCGTTTACAATTATGGTTATAATTTGGCATTTTCGATAAAATCGGAGGTATTTCAATTGATCAGGTGTGTCCAGGTGCACAGAGGCTTTTAGTAGATTTCTGAAAAAAGGAGTTTTTAAATTATTGTTATTCAGTTTTTATAAGGAAAGTGGCAAATTAATTACCGAAATGCTGTGACGTATCGATTTATAGTGGCAATACTCTCCGAGAACAGAATCAGTTGAAAACCAGTGACAAGGGATACAGGCATGAATATACTAAATTCATATAAATATGTAAACGTTTGAACAAATAAACTTGAACAAGAAGAATGTCCAGCAAAGTGTGAAATGGCACTGGAGAGAAATTGATGACAGGGGAGAACGAATGGAACCAGGGCAAGAATCGGCATTACTACACCCGAGCCTATTACGATTATTATTGTAAAAAGCCAATCTGATGAGAAGAAGTTTCTATTGTGGTGGTCCTTAAGCTTCCATTCTGTAAATCAAACCTTGATTTTGCTTTAAACCAAAAGTCTGGATGCATTGGAACAGTTGTGAGTACTCATGGGCTTTATAGTAATTTCTGAAAATTCCTGTGATAACACCGCCAATGTGAACTGTTGCGAAAATTGTGTTTAACAAGAGAAATTGGAGGGATTCCTTGCCACTCATGATTAAGTAAATGAATCGGCCGATGGTTAAAACTGTAGGCGAGAAGATATACAGTAAGGCTTTGTTTCCATTGTTTTAACCGAGTGGGAGTAGTGGTGACTTTTATTAGCCTGTGTTTTTTATTCCAGTATAATGGAAGAAGCCTGAGGAAGAATGCAATGCTAATTTGAATTTTTATAACGTCCATGCTTAACTTAAGAACCATCGTGACCAGTGATCTCAAAGGGAGTGAGTATTTTAATAAAAGAGAGACGGAGACAGCTTGTATGACAATGTTTTATTTATTTTTAATTTCCAGTAGCCTTTTATTAATTCTGCTTGCGTAAGAGCCGAGTTAGATAAGCAATCAATTTTTTCCCCACGATAGCGATATTATTAAGTTAGCTTGAACGATTAACTTTAACTTGGTTCTTTGGACATTAGTACGTTTATTTTTATTTTTATCTTCGTTTGGTTTTCCAATTTAATAACAACATTGATTTTGCAAGTACAACCCCCAAGCTTAAGGTAATATGCTAGGAATGATTTGTAAATATTTGTGTATAGTTTCTGGATTTCCTGACAGTACATGCTTTTGGTAGCAACATGGGCGTTGAAAATTTATTTTGGATTGACATCTTTCAGATTCTTGGCGTATGTACGTCACATTTTACGACGTATTTTCATATGTACATGAATGAATATACGTAGCAGCTAGAATAGCAAGCTTTCATGTGAAATGTAATGGGTACATATTAACAACACTGATGGCATCAACTACTTGCTCCCTGTGACATGTTAGAATAGTTTATTAAATAAATATTTGAGAGACATTATAGCCATTAAGAGCATGTCTATATGTGATTCGTCTGTTTTGTGTATTGATTTCGCCTAAATATATATATAACTTTTTATTGAAAGACAGTTATATGCACAAACCAAATATATACGAATGGATGACTGACCACTGTTTGTTCCGGAAATGTGTTGTGAGAGTTGTGGGTTGAGCGAATATGAGCAAGTAGGTATGTCTTACTCTGATCTGACATGAGTTTCGACTTAACTTGTATCACAAATATTGTAACAAGTAGGTGTAGCTACAGATATGAATGCTAGAATTCTAACTTACGGTAGGTAAGTCAAAATTATGAAGAAATAAACCTCATAAGACTTCCGAGATTTAATGGTAGAAAATGTAAACTAAAAACTTATTCTAAAACAACAAATTGAGTGGGAAATTGAAGAGAGTGCACTGCATTGAGTGTCTTTGCAATAGCAAGTGCTTCTTGAGCTCATTTAACTTCCGTTTGACGCCAACACTGATTTAATTCAGTTCTTAACTATTTAAACAATCAAGATATAATAATGCAGAAATTACAAAAAAAAATTAGACAAAGTTGTTACCACTCACGTTGAACTAGCGTCAGAAAAAATCATAATTGGAATAGATTATGTTAAAATATTTGAATCGGATTTAATGACTGACATCCATCTGTTCATCTCTTCGTCGTAATTTAAAGCCATAAATAATATATAAAAATACCCAAATTCTTTGACTGATCCGCAGGAGCCCATAAAAGCATTAATACTTGTCAGTTATATAGCGAGTATTAGTTAAAGACTACCCCATAAAACTGGCTTATCCATAAAAGAATTTCAATAATAAAAACTCTGTGATGAACTTGCTAGAGGAACACATCTTTAGGGATCTAATTTCATCGGTTGCCAATTGTATTGGATTATTGGAAAATTTGCTAGCATAGTTTGTAACGTTCAATTTTATATCTAGCTAAGTGTGCTCTATGGGGTTGGCTATTTGCTTCAATATTTAAGTTCAGGTTTGGATAAAGTGAGATTATAAAATGGCAAACTACGGAGTTTTATTGGATAGAATGTTTTGTAATATTTAACACTGCAATGGCTCTACGCGTATTAAAAATACAATCCATTGTGGATCTTGCTTTAATGACATCGTCTACATATATTGCTGACATTTTCCCGCTTTAATGTTGGACATTTAATTGTTCTTGAATCACTTGTAACAAAACGTTGAATGATAAATCCTAAATTAATAAACTTTAACCGTGGGTATGGTAAAATTGTATTTAGACAGGATTTTTGGGTGGTAAGGAGTTATATGAAATAAAAAGTAAACAGGTAACTGTGGAGGTTGTTGAGTTATATCGAGATAAATTATTTTTTAACATGCATTTATCGGTGCTTTGCAGTATTGCAGTTTTACCATGGTCTGTTTAAAATCTCAAATGTTTCATTTGTTTACTTATGCTAATTTTACCATTTTAAATAATATTTTCACCCTTTGATACCTTTCGTTTCCAATTTAGTTGGCTTACATTTAATTTTTTAAATTTTAACGTAAATGCGATCAAGAAAAACTTTTAATTCAAGATTAATATTCTAAGATCGTATGTTAAAAACTCTCGTTTTAGCTGCAAAGAACCTAGAAAAATATAAGCAAGCACTAGTTATTGGTGATCAATATTCAAAGTTAAAGTTAATACGACAACTCAACAAGGACAAATAAAAGTGTATTCGGGGAAGTATAGGTTTTCGTTTATATTCAGCTTAAAGTTATTTTATCATCTGTAGATAACTCCAAAATGTAAAAACTTTTGCATGCATCCTTGTCGTTGGGAATATGTGAAGGCGTGTTTTGTTAGGGGAAAGCTGAGATAGAGTAGTATTTTCTCTTTTTCTGTTTCTATTGTACATAATTTAAAAAATTTATCGCACGCCAGTTTGGGTGTGTTTCTTATGTTGTAATATATAATTTGGTGGCAGTGTGTCACCAGCAAAGCTTGAGTGATGACCTGAGGAGCATTGGCTCTATATTTTTAGTGAAGTTTGTTATAATAATTGAGGGCATAGCCCAGCAGTTTTCACTGCTAATTGTTTAATAAATTTATAATTAAAATTAAAAGAAGCATAGCTATCTATTTAATTTTATTTGGACCAGTAGTTGAGGTCCAGTAAAAAGTGTTAGGTTCCAGATCATTAAACTTGTGCGGAATAAGTGGTACTCCCTATCGACGGAAGTTAAGTATATACAGTCATTTGTTAGAAGGGGTTGAATAAATCCCGTCAGTTTTTGTTTCTTACCTGTGAGCATATCAACGGATTGCAGCATGCCTTACTTAAAATAACTTTATGCCTTCCAATCCTTTTTCTTCTTCTTCTTCTTCCTATTCTTCGAGTCCATCCATCTTTTTCTGTTTTATGATGATACGTTACGAACTTTAATTGTTGCATGTTGTTACGCTCTATACCCTTATTATTATTCCATCTAATCAAAATCAGCGACCACGCTTGTACATTAGTAGGTGGAATATATTAATAAGGCTTTACAGTTTATGCATCTTTAGATTTGCTCATCCGTCACTGCCACTTCCGAAAATATTCTTACATGTTTCTGTTATCTAGGTTCGATCCAATAATACCTAAAATGATTTCGATTTATTTTTTAGTCTTGCGCTGAAACTTCCAAAAACATTCCTGAGGTAAATGAGCTTTCCCTACACAAATCATTGGGCAAAGCTGTTATACTGATAATAAAGCATTTGTAATTAGATTAAAACCCTGTATATGTTCCTAATGAATACAGTGAACATTCGTGAAATTTTTATTCCTACATAAATGACGCATTTAAAGTATGTTATATTAGATAAGCATCTTCGTATATTTATTTTTAAGTTTTAAAGTGATTAAATCATATGAACAAGAACTTCACTGAATGGGCATTAAAAGGGAGAGATGAAATGATTTTGTTTTTTGCAGATAAATCTTCAGCAAGCCTGTGAATTCATTTGGCTGCTACAAAAATCTAAACTAAAAAAACTCTGTCCAGATTTTTTATTTATGTGTAGCACCATCATCTCACGATCTACGGTCCTTCCTACAAGATAATTAGTACCTTTGAGAACAGACTCCCATTTTTGGTTTCTTTGATAGCGTCCTATCGTGCTTCATTATCCCATATTTATTCCATCAACAAGTGAAAAAAAATTGTTCCATAGTGTTCAGAGTCAGATATGCGTGTTTTTAAAAGAAGCTCATGCATAATATTATTCATAAACAGACAGAGAAGGAGAGCTTGTTACGAGATGCATCAAATTCAGACCACTTAAGTATGTATATGGATCGTATCATCATCATCATCGCTATTATTATTATTTGTCCCAATATAATTTCAAGGTGTTACCAAAACTGTTCCCTTCCTTTTCCCCTTACCTCATTTTCAATTGTTACACACGAAACGAATGCATATTTGAACATATGTACATAAGATAATATGCGTGTGAGATGATAATAAAAAGCATTCAAATAATTTGACTGAACACCCATTCAAGCATAATAACTACAGGTTCGTACCAAATATCGGACTGAATTTGTACACTGCAATATCCTTAAATGAATCAGATTTTTGGCTTCATCTCATCATCTAATTTACTGAATTGTGTAGGATATTAAACATGCATTTTATATACGTACAATCCAGGTAAGGAAACAAAATTTGGCTGAGTGATGTCGAGGTGTATGTGTTTCCTCTGGGCCTTATTATCGTTTACATGATGTATATAGTAGTACTGAGAAAATTCTTAAGGGGTTTTTTAAATCTTGCCATATAAATTCTTCCCCAAACGAATCATTAATTTAGGCTAAAAGAACGAAAAGAAATGGTCAGAATTTAAAAGTGAATAAATTAAGACTAGTGAAAGTCTGTGTTTAAAGTATGGTGTAAAGTCAGGCGCAAAAAGTATATAAACCATTATCTAGGTACATATGTATCTCTATCAAAGATCAATGCACTTAATTTACCATTTTGTTCATTCACGCTTCGAATTTGAAGGAGCAACTCAAACTGACACAGAGGCATGCCTTGAAAGCTTCATAAATGATATCCAGCCCACCTGTTGATTGTTGATATGGTTGTGCCTAATCGAAGTACCTACATAAGAACATAGTAGCCAGTAGGATTGTTGTTTTTCAAAAGCATCTTACTTATATTCTCATTTTGTTTTGCCATACTACACGATCATTTTTTCAACAGCAATTGCAGCAGCGTTAAATAAATTGTGACAGGAATGTCATATCAAAAATTAATCATAGTAAGAAGGTAGCAAATGTAAAAGCCAACAACGCAGGTATGAAAACACTTAAGTAGAGTAAGATTTCACATGTTTAATCATTTACTGACAATTTCATATTACTTCATTCACCTAAGAAAGTGCAACATAATATTACATTCACACGTTTGACTGTGAAGATGCGGTGATGAGGATGACCGACTGTGTATTGGTATAAGCAAAAACAGTTCTCTCTTTGCATTTTATACTATTAAACCATTGTTTGCAAGCAATTTATAAAGCAAAAATAGTAATAATACAGACTACGTATTAATATGGCGAACCATATACCTCATCAAGCTATTACCTTCTCATTTCGAAACTTGAGAAGCAAGAAGGAATGTCTGAAATTATACTTGATGCCTTATTAAATGTACGAATAATCACGAAAGAGACCACGATGATGGTGAGTGTGATCATAATGCACACATAGACACACACACTTAACCCATCCCATCCCAAGCAACAGCGTTTCCTGATGGGAATATTATCACGAACTAGAAAAAAAGAGTGTAAAAAGAAAAAAGATACTGAATTATTATGATGGCCTAGCCTGTGTTCTTTTCAGAATCCTAGCGATTCCCTTATACAAAGTCTAAAGTAGTTTCATCACTTTTGAAGTGTAACTGACAAGAGTAAAACAGGTAAATAAGAAAACTATGTGTATAAAAATTGTTACACGCAAAGTTTACATTTCTAATGATGAAGATGAGATGAGAAGAAGGATGATACGATGATGCTTTGATCATCAAGCTGCCAATAATAATGAGAAGAGTGTTCTTTTGAAAAATAAATTCTGTGGGTATATGGGAAAAATGGATCCCCTTGAGGGACTCTAATCTTAACTCTTTAATAGATCCGTATCTGGCATTACTAAACGGGAAAAGTAGTGAATTTCTTGTATTCATCATCATCATCGCCATGATGCACTTATACACTTTTTGTAAAGACACAAGACGAGATGAATACTTTGTATATGAAAAGTTCATAATAGGAGAATGGGAAATGTTTAAGACAGAAGAAGTGAGCGACTGACTGTGAGTCTATGTGTGAGAGAGAGAAGTAGATGTGGACGAGAGATACGTGAAAGTGCCGACTCATCTGATTGACACAGCCTCCCAACAGGTAGTACACTAACTCTAACTTCTTCAGTAACGAATAAATTACTTTGTGTGTGTGTCTGTATGTAGAGATGTGTATATATGCGTGTGAAGATGATGAAGAAGCTGTTGTTATGATATTATTATTGCTGCTGCTTATGATACTATAGCATGGCGAATGATGTGATATAAAAAGTCTTCTTCCTAGTTTTTATTTAAAACGGTCTCTGATTATTCTCTGGTTCACTACTTCAACGCGAATGCTTCTGTTGCTGTCAATCATCATTAAGGAAAGCAATGTAATGCAATGCGGTGGCTGTGTGTCGTTTCTTCTGAGTCAGCTTTACGAGATATATATTTTATGTACGCATGGAATACACTGAACAGGTAAAGGGGAGATTCATGGTGTCAAGTAAAAGGGAGATGAGGCAACATCTGCAGAGTTTTTTGAGTTTTTTAATGACAATAGTACACAAGGAAGATGAAATTATTACATTTTATTTTCCATTTAGAATCACATTCTAATCACCCCTCACACAAAAATCTTACTTTCTTGTGTGCTGCTCCGATTTTCTTCAACTGTCATGACTTTTCACTTGATATGCTGTACAAAAATTGAAAATAGTAGATTTTTAAGTGATTGTACCATAAAAAATACTTTGCTTCGGAGCTGTGAGAAAATATTGCTTTTAAATTGTGTAATTATGCAATTTATGGGGAACTTTGGTATGAAAAATGAGTAGTGATTTGTAGTCTTTAGAATGTATCTTTTTTATAAAGTATCTCATGCTAATTCGACATGACTTGATAAATCGTTGCAAAACACCTGAATCCACATTTTTGCCTTTAGTGCAATAAAAACGTGTACATACGTACTCCGTATATAAAACAGATTACTTTCAAACATGCTTCAGGAATAATTCATTTGTGAAATTATACTCTAGTCAGGAGATAATTGCAGCCGTGCATTTTCACCCTGCTCTCGCAAAGCTAGCAAAATAAAAGGTGGTATTTAAGCCATATTTATGATGTCCTCCTCTCCCTCTCTCCTCTTCTCGTTAAAATATGCAAATAAGCAGAGCAGGGTATTAAGTTTAGCTAATTAATTGTCCAATTACCCCCTCACAGGCATTCATTTAGGAAAATTCTCCTTGCTGTTCTAGTTTGATTAGGTATATAACAACGTAACAATTAGGGGCACAAGTAGAAGAAAAACTGCCATGTCAATGCAGCAAATCTACTTTTTCTCCGTGGTACATATATAACATTTACAGACGTACATTAAATTACATGCTTACATATGCATAGATATGCTTTCTTTTTAACTCTATATGAATCTCTCGAGGTAACACCTTCCTTTGGTATATTTGTGTATGCAAATGTAAATAAAGTTACACACATCAAATGAAAAGGTCAAATCATGTTCATTTACAATTTAAATTGATGCGATCTATGTAAATACACAGTTAAATATGAGCCTACAGCAAGGAATTTTCAGGGTGATTTTTATACGATCATGATCACACGTTGAAGAGGCATGCACTATTCACGTTCATAATAGTGAAAAAAACAACGCATGAAGTAATCAGTCTTGGTAATCTGGCAAAAATGGGCGTGAGAATTCGAGCTGTTTTGAAGGGGAGGGACTTGTTTTGTTTGTTCTTGTTAAACAGAATCTGTAACAAGGCTATGGATTCTTTGAAATCAGTAAAACTTCAATCAGTCAAGTAAATCAGCAACAAATTGGATAAAAACTAGTTCTAAAAGGTCTGCTGGTTCAGATATACATTGCCTGCAGTCACTGTACATAGCATGACCAAAACTATGATTTAAATGTCTAATCAGCAGATGGATTAGTTTATATACATGTGCTATGCCAAAGTCATCTTCATTTCGATAAAAAGAATTTACAGGAAACTGTAACAATTCTATTTTGTCTTGTCACATTTGCTCAAAGATAACTTCTAATTTTGTTTAGCGCCATTTTAATTCTATCAACTTTTAGTCACCGCTGGCAAAACAACCCGATCTAGTATTAAGGATCTACTAGTACCTCGGGATCTGTCAGACCGAGACCTAGAATAGGGAATCTATATGATTATGAAATTATTTGTCACTTATGTTAATGTTAGCAGTATACGCAAGTATAGATATGATTTTCGTTTTATGTACATTTGCTATGTATTTATGTATAAGAAAGCGTTCGTTGAGAAAACGTATATGTTGTAATCTGCGCATTAGAAATGAAATGTAGTTTTGGTGTGTGTATTCGAGCACACTTTCGTTCTTGTTTTTGTATAAGTTGCTAAGTTGAGTTGAAGAGAGAAGGAGCAAAAAGAAGAGTTGTGAAAAAGTAGTCAAGTTGAGCGGAACGCAGAAAGACGCGAATTTTCTGTGCTTTCTAATTTTCTTGTAATTTTCATGTTGTTATTGAAAATAAAGTATTTAAAAGTTAATTAGTAACTAACAGTTGTAGTTTTTGCTAGTTTTCTTTAAATATTTGGCAGTTGCAGCCATTCCGACCAGTTGTAGGTCAAATATTAGGAATCTGAGTATCCAAAGTATATTGGGATCTGAGTATCCATTGGGCTAAGCTTTCAGGACTGAGTTCCACGGTAGGAAAGTGAAGCCAACTGAGCTATTGATATATCGCACGCCGATATTTTGGTCCTTCGAACCGGATCCAGTGCCTGGAAAATAATCCACTGGAGAAAAACTGAAAAATTTGAAACTTTATTGTATTGAATTTACGACACGAACCTGAAACAAGTGTTGAACATTAGGTCATCAAGTGTAACTTGTAGGGATTTGGTGAACTAATTGCGTAATATTTTGGTGTTATCCGAGGTTCCAACCATGGACAGATCCAGTAACAAGAGGAAGACTGCCGTTCCAAGACGATTGACGTACACCGCTCCAGGCCAGCAGACAGAAAATCAGAATCTAGCTGGAATCAGCAGTGACGCAGTATTTCGTAATCCCGCAGTAGTGCCGACGCAAGTAGCACATAGGGACGTCATTGATGAAGACGTCTCCAGGATGGCTACTTCAGCGGCTCAACTTCCAGGAATGGGTGAAATGGAAGATGACAGGAATATCTCCACAACCATCCCAGCAACCGGAACCAGAATGAGAGAGAACGCGCCATCACATACATCAAATTCCACCGTATCCAAATTACGACTGCGCGAGATTGAAGCCCGTCAAGCTATCCGCGAGATAAGGAGGCGTCATGAAGATGAAATGGAAGAAAAGCAAGCTCAGATTGTGGAAGCAGAAAGAAGAATTCCAGAATTAGAAGAGGAGTTTGCTGAAATTTCCAGAGAACTTAATGATATGGATCTTTCAGAAATGCCTACTGAGTTTCAAAGCAAGTTCAAGTTAGCCAGAGCTGACTTACATAATATGAAGCTTGGAGTCAAGTGGCAAAAGGAGGACATAGCCAGACAACAGGAGCGTATGAACAAAGAAATACGTTATGTTCAAGAGCAAGCTGATGATGATAAGGAGAGAATTGTAATTTTGGAAGAAGAGGAACAAGCTCTCGACCCCAGTGATGAAGCCAAAATCCAAGATTGGAAGCTAGAGCAATCTTTTCCAGACAATCTCTCAAAGCCAGCAACTACGAATGTCGCCTTCGGAGACCAAACAGACGAGTGGGTTGAAAGATATGTTAAACCCAAGCAACGTAAACAGTTTCCTCCTACGCAAATGAATGTGAAAAATAGACAACAGGAGCGTATGAACAAAGAAATACGTTACGTTCAAGAGCAAGCTGATGATGATAAGGAGAGAATTGTAATTTTGGAAGAAGAGGAACAAGCTCTCGACCCCAGTGACGAAGCCAAAGTCCAAGATTGGAAGCTAGAGCAATCTTTTACAGACAATCTCTCAAAGCCAGCAACTACGAATGTCGCCGTCGGAGACCAAACAGACGAGTGGGTTGAAAGATATGTTAAACCCAAGCAACGTAAACAGTTTCCTCCTACGCAAATGAATGTGAAAAATGAAAATGCGGAGGCAATGATGTATTCCCCACAACGCACTCAAAGCATAGCTCATCCAGCTCTACCTAAGCTAACAAGAGCCCCTTTTGGTAATAATGACAAAACAATGGACCGCCATGACGAAATGCAAACTCATCATTCAAGACTGGGAATCTTACGTAACTCCAGACCCCCAGAACCAAGTCAGCCTGCTCCAGTTAGAATAGCAAGACCCCAGCAGCAATATGTTCACCTGCCTTCTATTCAACAACAACAAGTCAACACCGGGAATAATCAAGATGTTGTACAACAATTAGTAGCGGCGCTGGGACAGTCATTTGGAAACAGGGGACCAAAGGCAAAGGATCTGCCTACATTTGGAGGAAGACCAGATGAGTGGCCAATTTTCAGTGCTGAGTTCGAGAGGACCACCACAGAATGTCATGTCTCTAACTCGGAAAATGTTGTGCGGCTGAGGAGAGCTCTGAAAGGATCAGCTAAGGAAGCAGTATGCGGATTACTGGATGACCCTGAGTGTGTGCCGGATATCATCAGAATCCTGAGAAATCGATTTGGGAGACCTGAGTATGTGATCAAGTCACTTATCCAGAAGGTAAAGGATACAAAGGCTCCAGATGCTAGTAAGCCAGATACAATGATATCGTTTGGTACAACAATTCAGAATCTCGTTGCGCGTGTGACTGCCATGGGTGAAGAAAGATACCTAGATGACATCACATTACTGGATGAAGTTGTACGCAAACTCCCCCAAAGCTATGCCGAGCAGTGGATAGCATGGCTTCTTCTGAATCCAGAGTACGAGAAGAACTTGGACTCACTTAGAATTTGGATTGATGCTAAGATAGCAGTTTTGGAACATCTTTGTCAGCCCAAAATAAAAGAGGATGACAGCAAGAAGGACAAAAGCGGAAAGGATCGTCGCCAGAAAGGACAAAGCCTACATGCCGCCAAGTCAGAAGACAGTGACGAAAATGAAATGTGCCTTTTCTGCAACCGAAGTGGGCATTTAATTGATAAATGTCGTACATTTAAAAGAAAGAACGCTGAGGAAAAATGGAGCGTGGTGAAAGAAAAGCAGTTGTGCTTTCTCTGCTTGAAGAAAGGACATTCAATGAGAAAGTGTTCCAGTGCAAAGTGTGGAGTTGGTGAATGCAACCGTAACCATCACCAACTTCTTCATCACGACATGAAGCCAAGGAACAATGAAAATCCCGAGAGACCACCAAAGTCAGAAGCAGCACCTGCTGAAAGAGATCTCGTTCCAGGAAACCCAGAGCCTAGTTCGCCGAGAGCCAGTGGGTCAATGTCGGCAGCAAAATGTACCTCCACACTTCCAATGGTTTCCGTTTATGTGAAAGGACCAAAGGGTGTAGCCAAAGTGTTTGCAGTTTTGGACACTGGAGCTTCCCTATCCATCATTGAAGAAAGCGTGGCAACAAAAATAGGGCTAGTTGGAAAAGTTAAGCCTTTACGCTTTACAGTCTATGGAAAAGATGTACGAGAACATGAATCATCCCGTTCAGTATCAGCCACAATCAGAGGCGTGGGAATGAAAATGAAAGAGTTTGAAGTGAAGGACTTCAGAACAATAGCAGCGTTGGGTATACCAGGCGGAAGTGTATGCATTGAAGAACTGAAGCGAAGACACCCCTACCTCCGTGACATGAGGGCGAGATCGATCTCCAATGCTACGCCACAGATGTTAATTGGATGTAACAATTTCCGTTTGTTCCTGCCACAGAAAGTTTTGGAGCCCAAGTCAACTCAAGGACCTGTAGCCTGCAAATCCCGCTTAGGTTGGTATGTGGTTGAAGACCAAGGACTGATCGCCAACATATCATTTGGCATCAAAGAAGACTGGCAGCAGCTCCATAACGAAATGAAGCAATTCTTCTCTACGGAAAATTTCGGAGTAAAATTTGAGAAAGAAAAGGGAAGAACAGTTGATGACAAACGAGCCATCTCTCTTCTTGAAGAAAACACGAAGCTGAAGGATGGACGTTGGGAGACTAGTTTGTTATGGAAGACAAATTATGAAGTGCTTCCAGAAAGCAGGACCATGGCAGTAAACCGCTTAAAGACCATGGAACGAAAAATGGATAAGGATCCAGAGTTTGCCCAAATGTGTATGGCAAAATTTGAAGACTACAAGAACAAAGGTTATCTTGTGCCTAAAGCAGAACGAGAGGTAGAAAGCGGCAGACGGTGGTATGTCCCGTGGTTCTTTGCATACCACCCAACGAAG
>JAHZNG010002871.1:0-10740 GCA_027744375.1 Orchesellides sinensis
GATTCCTATGAAAGTTGATATTGCACCGCATTTTGGGGATGTAACGAGACTGAGTATTTCATCAGTGTCAATTTTATGTGGAACTAATTTGACAAAATCCATCTTATCCAACGGAATTATATATGTAAGGCAATATTTTAAGTTATCCTGAAAAGCATTGTAAAATATAACGGTTTTACTTAAGAAAACTTTCTTTAACTTTAAAGTGCCATTTTGTACCTCAAAGCATTAACATGATTTCAATATACCTGAGCTAATTGGGGGAATCACTGCAATCTCATCATCAGTATTTAAGTCAATTAGATCTTCAGAACTAAAATCTAGATAATGTTGATTCTTTGCAAGGATCACACAGCGTTCCAAAGGCTTTAGTTCCGGGTACGTTTCAAGAATGCTACTAAGAATCTCTCTAGCTTTGAGCCCGCTTTTGGGAAGGTAGATGTTCCCTTCAGCTTGTTTTGTCTGCTCTCTGGCTTGAGCAAAGAACAATAAACGAAGGGAAACCTTTTGATCCATAAAACTAGCAGGGTAGTATGGAGTTTTAAAATAGTTTAAGAATTTAATTAGATAAAATATATTCCTGGATTACCACAAAACATTTTCTGAGCTGCTCAGATATTTGATCCTACACGGAAAAACATGAACACATGTGGCAAGATACTACTTATGAGTAGAAGTTTGACTGTTATGTGAATGTGTGACCATGAGATCGTCGCATAACATACTTCATACACATTTTTATCCTTTCGTACATGTTTAGATAACACATAGCATCACGATGTACTATGTACTTTGTACTACTATGGATGCTTGTTTTTCGATAAAACTCAACTCATGGTGTCTTCGTTCTGTGTCTGTTTTTTACTTATATCTCCATATAAGTAGCATTGCACGCAAACAGATAAGTTTTTCCCCTGCGAAGTGGACATCATTACTATTACGATTACGAAGCATTTATTTAAAAAAAAAAGACAACTGATGTGTTGAGAATAGTAAGTAAAAGTATCTTGCTCAACAAGCCACAAATCAGGTATGAGATGAACAAGCCAATGACAAACATAGCTTACCTATATGTATGTAATGCAAGCTGAAATATGACATGAAATAGTCATCATAATGATTGTCAAGTACCAAACAGCCTGGGGTACCAAATTTTTCAAGGATATAAAAAGAATCTAAGCAGATTTTAGCTTAAGTACACAAGGAATAACATTTTGATGAATTTAATTAATTATTACGCATGTAGTAAGTATTACACAGCTAATGTAATGGGATGTAGCTCCTTTACACAGGGATAATTACATTCCTATTCTTTAACATCAACATCCGTATGTACTAAAGAAATCAAACTAAATTTAGAGCCAACATAATATGAAGACGAAATTTGACATTAAAATCTTAATACCTTACACCGTATACTGCCAAAAGATCAAATACGAAAAGACGAAAATAACTTCTTACAGAGACTTAGGATATGATGAAATTACTTTTGACGATTCTTATCTTTACATTTTCATGCAATTTACATTTAAAGCTGCTGGAACTCTTGAATATTTGAGATTACAACGTTGCAGAGAGAGACCAGAGGTATACTTAAACAACAATGAACACGTTCTTATAATAAAATCTGAGCTTTATCTTAAATTTAAACTATAATAAACGACTCAAGTTAAGAAATTTAAGAACATACACATAACAGGTCTGTTAATATCTTAAGAAAATTTGTAATAATACAAACAAAAACTTTACAAAAAGTATAAAAGTAAAAATAAAACAAGTTTTGCAGAATAAACTGCAAACAGGGCGAGTATTTCACTCAAGCGTAGTTCAATAAATTTTCTGCTTAATGTAACAATTGTTTTGTTGAGACAAATACTGCAGGACCTTAAGTCATAAGTAATTAAGCGTGTAGTATATTCCTGGATATCAAAACAAATTTACTTCTTATGTTTATGATTAGCAGAATTGGCTTATTGCTCTCCAGTACACTAAAGCTCGTTTATGTTAATCTACGTGATTACATCCAATTTGTAAACTTGTAAAAGCTGCTGAATACAGTATCGAGATCGCAAGATTTCTTTCGTTTGTGACGACATATTGTCAGATTCAGCATTAATTTACGGTAATTAATGAGCAAAGAAGCCATGTTGGTTATTGATCACCAGAAATTGATTCCTAATTCCTAAATTTATTTAAATGTATTAACACGACATTATACCTACCTTTTTTATCTTGATTAAGTAGTACAAAAATACAGATATTTGATTAGTCGGAATATCACCGATGAATGATTTAGTTTCTTCATTCATTTGTTTATAACTATGACATGAAAACATTTCATAATAGAATTTCTTAAAACTACTGGTGCGCTATACTTTAATTCCCCATCCTTTAGCAAGAAACTAGTTGCTGTAAATATAGATCAATTTAATGTAGATCATAAGTTGCTACGTCTTGTACCACTCACAGGTAAAATTGCTCGACTACGAAACGTCACTGGGTTAATCACAAATTATCGGATACCTTTGTTGGTATTACTTATTGGCTCTTTCATGATACTCAACTAATAAATATCCTTATAAAATAAGGTTTCTTCCTTTTAACTTTCACCAAAGCTATGACTAAATGATTGACATAGGAATCAAGACAACTAGTTTAAATTTAGGTAAGATTTTGTACTATCGACCTACTACATATTTGCACTCTCTAGTCAACAGTTTATACTCTTATTCGACTGTTAACACTCACGTGAGATTTTTAGAAATTGTTGTACTTACTGATTTAAAAACTATATGAATTTTATAAGGTGACTTTCGATTAAATACCACACAGACATTTTGATAATTCCCTACAATCCAAAAATTATAGGGAAAAGTTATAATGTACATATTACATTTCTCCGTTTTGATATTTACATGATGAACTTAAAAGATCGTACAAAAATAAATACAAATAAGCCTTAAGATAATTAACTCACGAATATATCATGTCAATAATAGATGCTGGAAATCAATAAATACAAAAACCTCAAATAAATATAAAATAAAAATCTTCCAATACTTCCTACACTATAAGTAATTGTGGGATCATTTCAGGTTGAACCTTGACTGCTGCTGCTGCTTAATCTGCGCATTACCCTAAAAGATCATTCAAAACTAGTTACCAGATAGAGCATGTATTAAATTAGCAGGACCATTAATTACCTATATGTAATTGTATCAACGATTTGAGAGTTATATACTTACGCCGCTTTATTAGCCTGCCACGCATTTTCTATGTAACGCAATAGTGCTTGAGGATTAAGAATTCCCGAACTTGTTGTAATAGTTCGAGTTTCATCCGTAACGTCTTGAGTTGCCAAAATAGTTTTGAGCTCTTTTTCCCACCACCAAACCATACGGTTTTGCATGGTGTATCTACAAATTATGAGAATTTTTAAACGCTGACTAATTATGCCAGTCACTACCTTTTATAAGTTAATGAACTTACTCAAAATCTGAAATCGATTCTTCTGGAACCATGTAGCTGGATGTTCCGTTATTGTAATTAAAGTAGTACTTCCGATTTGATGACCGACTTAAAGCCATTGTCCATGGATCTGGTGAACAAAACCATGACATGGCATGAACACTACTTGTAAACTTAAAACCTTTCTTATACTGAGTAATTATAATAACCTTTTGTAATTTTCAAAAACAGAATCCCTGCCGGTCGTATGAAGGGTAAAGTTTCGTCAGTGTGATCCACAGGACACACAAGATGAGATCCTGCACCGCAGCCAGTGACAACTCGATTTTCTAATCTGTTTAAAATGAATACGCAGACTATATTACGTAAAATGTTCCATTGGACATGGTACACGGGGGGAGCAATCCACAATTAATTGGATATAAGGAGGATTACCTGTCAAATACATCCGCAATATTTTCCATTCTAACGGGATTTTTTGCTCTGACGGCAGAAAGCTCTGGCTTGGACGGTTTATTCATTGACTTGGCAAACTTAACGCAAACTTCATGCCTATAGGAATAAACATTTTATGTCATCAACAAATGAAACAAAAAAATAAGCGGTTTCCCTTAAAAATTTCTCAAACCTAACCTCTGCGTGTAGTGCAATGCTCGGACGTCCTTGCCTCCAAGTACCATAGCATCAATTATATGAAAGGTTCGGACTACTGACTGCGGTTTTTTCCCATGAATTTCATCAACAAACTCTCCATACACAAGACTGTGCTTGCATATCTCTAATTTTTCAGTTATGTGAACCCAAGCTTTGCCATCATATCGATAGATTCTATCAAGACCCAACGCTTTAAAAGAGAAAACATACATAGGTTAAGAAAATCTGTTAGACCAAACTCACAACGTTCACTCGCATACTTTTTTCATACGTGCATCTACACTAGAACCAGTAAAGAAAGATTGTTTTTGATTAATCGACTAAATTAACTTACATAAATAAAACCCACGATTTCTATCTTCAGGAACCGCTTCAATTACAACGATTCTCCAGTCGTAAGGAGACCGAATAAATGCTTCTATGTTATGCTCGGTGAGCGCATACTCCTGGCGAGTAACGAAATCTGCCATAAAATATACAAACAGAATGATTATAAGTTCGTATTTGGTTCTTTCGTTTTGCAATTGCAAATCGACTCACATAGCTTAAGATCATCACTTACCGTCACTGACGATAGTCCCAGCTTTTGTACCTAATAACTCTTTGAAGAAACCTTCAGCACCACTTAATGGAATCAGTTTTCTGCACGCTTCAGGAATCTTCCAATACTCGAAACACTTTTGACGAACTGTCTCTTGTCTGGGGTCAACCAAGTTTGGATCTCGAGCAAAAATCACCATTCTTTTTAAACTGTATATTTGCTGCCGTGCAATTCTTTAAAATAATAAACCAGTTTTATATTCTCGTACTGTTATTAATTGATACGTTATTAATTAAGTAGTCCGTACCTTGTATTGCTTCGTAGAATGTACTCGTAGAAATCTTTACTCTCTTGAAGAATATTTAATGGAACTAACTCAACGATGTCCTCCTTCCTCTTTTCCCCTTCAGCCTGACAGGTCCATTTCCAAAATAACTGATGGCAAGATGACAAATAGGTGCGCACCATTCCACCTACAAAACCAAAATATACACATCAGTACTACGGTTAAACTGCATTATCAAAGGATGAAGATAGGAATTTAATTTAATTTTACCTGGTCTGATTACAGCAAGAGCTAAGAAACACTGTGAAAGGTAGATTTGCGAACTGACTACCTCTTGCATTTCTTTGTTTTCAACAGTAAAGCCCTGAACACAAAAATAATTATAATGAAAACTTTTTAAATTTGAATTCTGAGGAATTCTATAGTTGTTTAACATATTTAAACAGTAAACATACTCCATCCGCCATCATTAAATGAACTCCCCGACCTTCAGTAGAAGCTAAAACATACTTGATGAATGCTGATGTATTGCTTGGATTGTACACATCGCCATCGTCGGCTGGGCCTGAAAAGGTTACCAATAAAAGGGTTACACATAACACTCAAATTTAAAACATAAACTCAAGAAATCGAAGTGACTGTCATTGTACCATAAATTGGTTCAAAACTTTCCGGACTACCAAGATAGAACGACCAGATATTAAAATCAAGCTTCCCTTTCAGCGTCATTCCAAAACCTTTAGCTCCCCATTTCTTCTTGTACAGTACGTACCTGTACAATAATTGCTCCAATTAATTCATTTAATTAAAACGAGACGCTGAATATGGAGAAAAATAGTATTATTTGTTGCAAACTTACTCACTAAATCCGCCAGGACCAGCACAAACATCTGCAAAATAAAACAAATCATTGGGCCCGATCACGGGTTGTTGATCAGCTGAGTTAGTTGTTGGCTGTGTAAGCGCAAACGACAATGCTGCATCCAAGTTGGCCATCTTCATACCAGCTCGGCAAACAAATGGGCCTTTTCCAACAGCCTCATACGGATTACTTCTGCCTCGAATTTGCTGATACTCGTATTCGGTCAACGCATTAAAGCATTTCTACAATTACATACAAACTTATTCTAATTCCTTTCACAAACAAAAGCAAACGAATAACTAATTTACTGTTGTAAACTGAAAACGTTAATTACCTTTAGAGCAAGCAAATCCTTTAGTGCACACGGACTAACAAAATTAGTTTCATCAGAAATTCCCGATTTTCTAGGGCCTACTTTTCTCCATGTAGAAATTGACTGATAATCGCAAGGGTGGTCAGGAAATACCGGCTTTATCCACTTAATATCCTCTTCAACTGAGATTTCCTAAATGATACAAACCAATCATAACTACATAGAATACAAAATGCTAGAGCATGCACCGTTTTAAAATCCATATTTTGTTATTTTCACACACCTCTTCAAAATCAACAGTCAAGTCATCTAAACTGATTTCTGCGTCCTGTAATGCTTTATCTATTTGCTCAAGTTTGGTACCTGAGACTTCACGATCAGTCATTAACTGTCCAAGTCCCCTCGCCTTATCGAATCCCATTTGTTTCTATAAAAAAACATTTAACATTTATCATCACAATACAAGTACTAAATACACACCCAACACAAGCCTGGCATCGCTACAAACTTACCATTATCTCAGTAGCAGATGAGCGAAACGTTAATCCCCCCTTGTAAACAATACCATCCCCGTTTTCCAAACTCCCTTTTGTTTCATGCTCCTGCTGGCCATTTTCTTTAACCTTCGTGACTTCTTCCAAAGACTTCCCAGCCTTTATAGGGCCCTTTTTAACCCCATTAATTCCACCCTTAAACCTCACCAAATTCTCCTTACTAGGTCTCGAACTTATCTTTGCCGCATCCACTTCATCCTCCGGTAATTTCCCACGCTTGTGACGTTTACTTCTCTTGAAGTTGGACTCCTCATCACTCGAATCTGATTGCAAAACACATTAAAACACACGTTAACCACTCCACAAACAAATTACCCACCCCATAAAATCATTATTAATTGTTAAATTAACTCACTAGAAGAAGAGTCACTTCCTTCATCGAGTAACCCGTGCCTCCGCATATCTATAGCTTTCTCACTGTCTTCAAATTCTAACAACGGTTAAAAGACTTCGGAACCTGAAAACCACAAACGCCACTCCATCAAATTCCACATAACTCATAAAACTCTAACTAATTAACTAGCATCCTCCCCCTCCTTTCACAATACCTGTTTTCTCACGCCACCTCCCATTTGTCGAGCAGCGGAACGTTGGCCAAGATCCCGATCTGCTGTTCCAACAGCTGACATTTGTCTACTGAGGAACAGTATTACGGCAATGCTTTGTTAAACGGCTTATCTTACCTACAATCAATCAATCAATCAAATTTATAAAATCAGTATTCGAAATCCAAAGTCACACTAATTATCCTCCACGTTATTATTCTTATCAGCTGTGCTTCTACCACCATCCAACTAACCAGGTAGGAGTCAGCTGATATTTAAAACCCTTCAACCATTTGTCATGCAGCCAAGTAAATTTCAAATTATATTTTTAACTAAAAAATTACCTTGTTCAAATTTGCATTATATACTTCTTCAGCCAAATTGGACAGCACAATTTTTTTACAGAGGGAGAAAGGAATTAAACTGGGACAAAAACTATTTAAATATGAAACTTTTAAGCTGGCTCGAGGAGGAGTGTTAAGAAAGCACAACTTAAATGCACTTAGTATTATGTCGTTTTTACAAAATAAAATTTACAAGAAGCTAAATGCNCTCGAGGAGGAGTGTTAAGAAAGCACAACTTAAATGCACTTAGTATTATGTCGTTTTTACAAAATAAAATTTACAAGAAGCTAAATGCACCTCTTCCTTCCGTCCGTCTTCGAGTCACTCTAGGATTTCACAGGTATCAACAAACATCTTATCTACAAAAATCAATACAAGGGTTGAGTATCCCGCTGGGATTTGCTTAGTGGGCGGGGTTACGTGAGACAAAGATAGCATAATATTAGGGGTAATGCTAGGGTAAATGCATTTTTGCAGGCATTTATGGTATTGCGAAATGCACTGGTGCAAGTAAATGCATGCGAATATGGCGTCATATACCAGAATGAAGGTGTGTTGGGTTGCAGACGCCAGTATGGATTTTTACGTGAGCATTTAAATAAGTTGTCAAGGGTCTTGTATGTCATTTTGATGGCGTTTTTGTATGGAATGTGCATATGAAAAATAGAAAGCGTCTGAATTGTGAAGTAACAAAGACTATGCAAAATTTCAAGTTATTTTATTTTAAGATTTTGAAGTAGAGTGTGTTGGATTTTAACTTAACCTAATCAAAATTTTATGGTGAATAGATTTGAAATGCGATAATTATTGATTTGTGTGCAAGATGACAGAAGCTAGACCAAGAAGAGTGTCTGTCGCAAGTCGAACTGGACCTAAAGAAGAAAGTAAGGATGCGCAGTTGGTGAAGCAGTCTCTTCAAGAAGTGTTCCACTGTTGTGAGACAGAGTCTGCATGTCATCACCGGAAGAGCTTGGCTTCAGCTGATAATGTACTGGCTAGAAGTTCCTGGTCAAGAATAGCAGACATTCCAGATGAAATGTATCCTTTTGCTATGGAGCATGCGGTGGAGGGAGATGCACAACAGGCGGATATACTCAGACATAATGGGGATGATGTTTTGGATGACTTTCAAAGGGCTGTAGTTTGTCTTAAGTCAGATCATAAGACTTTCACTGCAGCTAACTTTGACAGGTTTGTGAAAGAAAATGAAGGTAGAGCTATGACTGAAGTTTGGCCGTTACTGGAAAAGGAGCTGAGGGTTACGGCGAAAGCTGAAGACCAATCACCAGACCATTTTCATGAGCCTGCGTCAAGGAAGTTACCATTTGCTGTTGTGGAGTTGTACAAAAATGGGAATGCGGAAGGGGCCAAACAATTATTAAAGCTGGTCTTTGACTTGGTTCCGACGGAGAATCAAGCTATTTCAGCGTGCTGGGTGAATTCTTTGGAGAAATTGGTGGAGTCTTGTACTTCAAATGATGTACAAAAGGACATTTTTCCGACGATTGTGGAAAGATTTGCGAAAGCCAATAATAGTGTGAATGCTAAAATTGGAGCGTGTCGATTACTTCGAAAGCTTGCCACAAGATTTAATCCTGATGTAGTCCAAAAGAAAGTGTTTCCTTTGATGGACGCCCTGGCAAGGGATGATGACCCAATGGTGCGCTCCGCAGCAGCTATTAGTCTACCGGAAATGATACATAGAGTTAAAAGCAAAGATGCTGCTTTGAAGCTAATTAACATAATGAGTCAAGATGGTAATCCCATTGTTCGAGCTGCAATTACTTCTACAATTGTGCAATCTGTGACTTTAATGAATGCCAGAGATGCAAGGAACAAGCCGTTCTTAGAGAGCGTTATGCAAACCATCAAAGTTCTGGTTAAGGATGCATACGTCAAAAGGAATATTGAATTACTTGTGTGCTATTCGGAATGTATGGGGCGTATGTGTCTTGCTTTCTCCACGGCAGATGTACTCAAGCCAAGGGATACGCTTTGGTATTTGGATGCATTTCTTCAGCTAAGTCGATTTGAAGCTAAGGGTTATGAAAGCGCTGCTGATCAAACTACAGATGAAGATCAGATGCCGATAGGGTAGTTTTTAAAAATAAACATTTGGAAGAATTCAGTAGATGATGATAATGGATGCTAAAAACTATATTCATCTAGATTTGCAAACTTTCGAGCAAATATGGAGTTCAATAGAAGGCATTCCATTGTTGAGGCTTTAATTAGCACCAAGACAGCGGGTCATACGGAGGCGAAGAACGCAGCAAGTACTGCAAAAGCAATTGCTGCCCTTAGGGCAAATGCAGAAAGCAAACGTCTTTCTATTCCGTATGGAGGCATGGCACCTTCAGTTTGTTTAAGATTTTATGGTCCAGAATTTGAAAAGACTCATCTATGTCGAGTGCATGCCGCAAAGGAGTTTTATGATTTTATGGTGTTTTCAAAGCCCATTGTGGATTTTAGGCATGGTCTACATCCTCTTGTTGTTGACTTAATGCATGATTCTAGGGCTGAAGTAAGAGCTGCCATGGCTGAGAAAATTTTGCCAATTATGGAATATCTTGGGGGCGAAGCGGCGCTATTACACGGGGAGTTTGTTTATGCATTGACGGATGATGATTTAGACGTAATCCAAGCTCTTGTCCCTTGTGTAGCAAAGATTCTCAAGTGCCTTGTTGCAGCCAAAGTTTTGTCACCAGAAAAATTGGTATGCAAAAGTTTTTAAAAGCTGTGAAATCATTTATTCAAAAATCCTTGAAAATTTAAATGTTTACTGATGCTATTAGACCAATTAGGAAAAAATCTTAAAAGTTAGAAGGCAATTTCAGACTTTAAAAAATATTATGTCATAAGTTTTACTTTGTAATAATTCAAACGATGCAATTATCGATACCATATATAAAAGCATGTGAGACAGAAAGTCACTTTCTCCAAACTCACAAGTTTTGCTAGCACAAACCATCCGTGTAACTAGCTAAAGTTTTTCCAATAGTGATTCCTTTACCATTCCCAACAAGTCCTTTTCGTTTTGGAGTTTAGAGATATTTATTAATGTAACTAGAACGAGCTGCTTTTAAAGCTCAGCCTCATTCTCATTCTACGTTAGACGCAAAGTTTGTTGTAGAGAATCAGCAATCAAAAATCACTCATGATGCGTATTAAT
>JAHZNG010002872.1:0-26068 GCA_027744375.1 Orchesellides sinensis
AAAAAATTCTAGCCCAGGATAAACACACCGTGAAACCCTTCAACCATTATGAACTTTAGCTCATCAAACTGGCAAACATAAACCAAAATGGACTTATGGAATCAGTACGAGTTCATTCCTTTTCTATGAGGTGGGTGAAAGAGGAACCAAGACTAACATACAATCAAAGTAGAGGAGAAAATGGCCTAAAAGGGAATACGAATACGGAATGCGAGGTTAACTTAACAATGTAAGTTTGACCAACCACTTATTTTTTAGCAGAGAAAGTTGTGCAGGAAACCATGAACCACATAGGGTGAAAGAAAGCGAGCGACATCAACGGAATCATCATCAGTCTGCCGTTAGTTGTCATATTTGAAACCTCCAGTGCGAAAATTACAAAGCTATCTACTGATAAATTTGAATTTGTTTCGAATTGATTTAATTAATGGATCTCGTTATGCATACCTTTTCATAGGAAATTTACAGCTAAACAATAAATTTTGGATACCGAGCTTGCCTACTTACTCTCGACTGACCATATTGTACTACGGCAAGAAGTAAAACATAAACACTGAAAAAATTAAATATACAATTAGAAAATACTATCCCTATCAACATACAAAAACTACAAATAAATGTATAATACGCGGACATACGCGTGTTTGTGCTTGGCCTCGCAGAAAGTATGCATGTACACCCATGTTAAAGTCAACTAGTGAGTAACAGAGGATATGCTAAGGTAACCGGTTATATAAAAAGTATGCATTTTGCATTTATGAGAGCCAACACACATTCCTATCGTTTTCACCACTACTACAAAATGGTATTATGTTGACCCATAAAAGATTTTCACCAGCTCACTCCGCTTGATCCTACACTATAATTTTCCACTATACGGGCTAAGGCTTTTGTGTTATGCGATGTGAAAAAGAATATTTTGTCCCGTTTGTATGTAAACCTACATGGAATCCTGAAGTTGAAATTAAGATACGTCTGTTGCTTGCCTCATTGAGTTAGTAATACACACATAATCTGGCACCATTGGAATGGTCTTCATGTTATACGTTTTGCTACAGTGGGCTGGAATGAACTTCAAAAAATAATATCCACCTTTCACCCGACATCGCTGTTTTGTTTCATCTTTCTGTACTTTGTTTCTAATACAACATAATGTAAACAACATGGAAACAGTCCAAAACATGCTTTATCATTAGTGCCAGTTTATTTCCACTTATTGTAACGTAACTTGCAACATGCATACATACTTACATACAAGTGTACAGAGTACAGACTGCAACCTGATGGCAAGCAAAAAGTAAAAATATGATTTTCTTGACTTTATTATCCTTTAGTTATGAGTGTTTGCGTTGTATGTAGCAACGTCAAGACAATAACAATCGTCGTAGTTGGTATAAGGTGACTGGTGGACAGATATCGATAATATACTCATGCCTGAGCCCAACTTCTCTTCTTATAAAGCAATTACTTCGAGGATCCGATATATTATGCTGTAGACTATCATAGAATCCTGTTACAAGGTGCCGATGCCAAAATGTAAGTAACAAATGTACTCGAGCTGCCAATGCCGACGAAGCATCAGAAACATGCAATGTATATTTTACTATCATTCCCTCGCCTTTCCTCTCTCACTTTCCATCTCTCACCGTTAGTCTTAAGACGTGAGTGTAAAAACAATTGAGACTTAAAATAAGAATGAAGCCGGTTAGTGTGTTTTTGCAAGAAAGGGAAAATGTAATTCGACAGTTTTTTGTTCTCAGTTTCTTGATACTTTTTTGGTCGCTACTTTGTATCTGTACTTTATATCTATTATGTACCTTTCGCCATTTCTTCTTGTTTCCTTCACACCATCTCTCATCAAGCTAAATCGTATTCTCTGTAAGTTTTGAAGTAAGTTCGAAAGTAAACTCATAAATAATCACTGGAATCAATCTCGTCGATACATAAGTAAGTGTTTTTTGTGCGTAGTGGAAAGGGTAATGGAAGAAGCGATGAAGGAGAGAGAGAGATTGAGTGAGAGATGGTGAAAAAATGCATGCATGACTTGAGTGGAGAAAGAAAATACGACAAAGTGAATGAGGAGTGCTCAGATTTCTGGCATGATTTCACTTTCCCCCTTTTTTCGTCTACTTTCTCCCTTTTCCCACTTTTAGTTTTCTCTAAATGGAACTGTGTCATGCATGCATGAATAGCGAGCATGAGGAAGAAAGAGTATCTGTCTACCTAAAAGCTGGGGAATGATAATGATGGGATGCATGCACACTTTGTATTGTACCTAGTATGAGAAGCTCAGTCATAATACTGCTCCAAGGGTTATTATTACAATGACTTGTTTGCAAAACTGCATCTTGAAAAGTGGCGAATAAATATACGCTTACCAATGGGGAAATATTTTGAGTTCCATTTTTCTTACTTTTTCGTACATATGCATGCATATATTTATTGTTGAAAGTTGAAACCGTTGTGACATAAATACTTACCAATATTAAACTCTTTTTTAAAAATACACTTCACACGTATATCTATACTGCATTACCAGCAAATGTGACCAACTTGTTTGAGTTTTGTGTTTCATACCCACAATTTTACTAATTACGTATTGCTTACTTGACAAACCGAAATTTGTTCAACCAAGAACGCTCTCAAACTTTGTTGGATAATAAATAATAAATGTAACCCTTTGTCACTTTTAAAAGGGCATGGTCTGTAAATAGCTTGTATACATTTCCGGTTTGACGTTTACGAGGAATATTCAAATCAAAGTGTCTCATAGATTTGGTATGTAGAGCTTGTTTATATTTTGTTGTCTTGGTTTTACCAAATGAATATTACCATGTCATATCCACATCACTAAAGCACATAAACCGATTCCTGAATTAGGGTAGACATGGAAGATAGGTAATAGAACAAGCGATATAAAAAGGTTTGTGGAGTTTTTCGTAAATACGCATCCACGTGGAGCTCACGCTATTACAGAATCCCTGAAGCGTAAACGGTATTATACAATCAGAAACCGAGTTAACAGGAAATTTTTCCATCAAAGTCCTAAAAGTCGGTTGGACGTCACCATGATAAAATGCGTTCTCTCTGATGTTATTTATAGCAGTACTTTTTTGATGCGACAAAAAATTGAGGAAATGGGCGAGAGAACTTTGTTATGTTGTAAAGGAAATTATAAAGAAATTGTAGGAAACATTTTACATTGCAGGCTTATTTATAAGATGCGTTGACACTTTGATTTGTCTCCAAAAATGTATTTTCCTGGTTATGCATTAATGTAACTACTCCATAAATAACTGGCTTATTAAATCGTCTATTTGAGTTTTTACTACAATTCGAATCAAAACACATCGTTGTATCAGAAAATATATTTTAATTTAATTAATTTGACATTAGGAAAAATAACAATAATTATTTCTTCTGCCTTTTATGGAAACCCAAATTGTACTGAAAAAAACGCTGAATTTCCATTAGCATCCATGTCTTAATATGGCATCAAATGCAGGCTCAAAGTTTGATAATTTAATTTGTCTTGTCATAAGTTACTAAGCCGTCTTTTATCACAATTTGGATAAGATGATCGTGCTCCCCAAATTGATAAATTAGATGTTCCCACCTGCAAAATACGGAATACTATCATTAGTACTTCTACGCTTTACTCCCCAAGTCGCTGGCAATAGTAATGTATTAAAAGCTTTAGAAGTGTGCATTTAACTGTCAGCATGAAACTTACGTTGGTACATCCACCAGCACCAAGTCTCCTTTTTTACCAACTTCAATAGAACCATGCGTTTCAGACATACCCAGTGAGGCAGCTGCATTAATCGTGCTTGCCACTAGAGCCTCTTCCAAACTCATGTTGAAAAGAATGCAGCCCAAATGCATGACTACTGGCTACCCCGTAAAAAACAAGATTACATTACAAAGGAGTCCAAATAGGATCGAATTACAAGTAGATAAGTTCCATACTAAAGGTGAAATATGGAACTCAATAGTCATAAATTGATACGTAAATATTGATCCAATCTTTAATGCCAAAACATTTATATAGCAAATAGACCAGTGTCGAAATTACCTTCTCCTGTCATTTACGCTATATTTCCAAAAAAACAGCCAACACACCAAATATCAAACTGGTACAAATGGTACTTAGTGTTTTTAACAGATTGCTTGTATAAATGTATCATATTATATCAACAACAACAACACAAAAAATGAAACAGACTCATGCCACAAAAGTATATTCCATTTCAACAAAATCGGAAACCATCACCCTCACACAGGGCAAAAACCGTTGCTTTCCTTATTGCATTTTTTGTACTCTGTGAAAACACCGTTGCTTCTTTTTGCAAAATGTATGCAACGTGGAATATAATCCTTCAAAAAGAACCTCATAAACATGTTTTTCTCCTTGAATTTACTCTCCGTATTATGACATTTAACCCAATTTTTTTCTATTCCACATTTATTACCATATTATAATGAAAGGAAGTTCATATTTCAGCAAATTCATTACAAGAGTGTGTCGACATGGTTAAGAAAATAGATTCTGCTCTCCGGTCTCGAGTTAATGTATGATGCCCATGTAAAAATCATACAAAGCCCCATTCTTTACAAATTGCTCTTCTAGTTTACCATATGGATCCAAGATGAAGAATACATTCAATCCGGATTCCGGAGTTAAAGCTACATTAACATGTCGTATATATTAACACCGTGTTCGAAAAGCTCGCGTACATTATGCAGGAAAGTATCTTTAGTGCTACCATATTATATTCTACTGCTTCACTTACTTCAGCACCACCAAGAGGGTAGATTTCATCAGCATGAAAATTCATACGGAAGCCCAAACTTCTCCCAACTTCAAGGATCTGCCTTGTCGACTTGAGCTCAAAAACACCTTTCTCACAGAACACGTCAATATTATCAACAGAGATTTCTCCAAGGCGAATGGCTCTGGCAATGGCAGGAAGTTGCTCGTTGATGATAGCTTTGGTAGTTGCCTCTTCGGTCATCTCCCTTAGAATTCATTGGAACATTAATATTTATACAGAGAAACGTACGATTTGAATTATCCAGAAAAATACAAGCTTGCAAAATAAGGAAAAACTTGTCAAGCGCACATGCATACGTAGTAGAAGTGAAAGCCTTTCTCTACTTTACATTGTATACATTATGGTAAATAATCAAATTATATTATCATACAACTACCACCCATCATGATCGTATTAGTAAACTGAAATGAAACAAGGAGAAAACAGGACAGATAAGCGCAGTAAAGCGTGTAATGTTATGGCGCTACACATACAAATCAACTTGTGGATGTTAGTGTTATAATGAGGCCATAAATTCATAATATTTTCCTGTCATCATTTCAAGCACATTATGAACATTCATCCCGTCATCTACAGCGTCCGTCATGTTAGCTAGTTTTGTAAGAGAATCTTAAAGAATAACACGAATGAAATGAAATGGAGGAAACAGGATAATTTGATAGGATAATACAGCCTCACTGCTATAGTCATTTTGTAACTTGGAGATCTAGACGTAATATGCGTACCTAGTCATAAAAAGAGTATAGTCGGGCGCTGAATGACTAATTCATGTCTAATTCTCTGTTTGTCTTGGTCCTACTTGAGTCGTTATAAGTACTTTCTAAAGATTTTTGTAGGCGGCTGTAGATAGAGTAAGGTAGATTGAGTAGCTCTACGTTTGTGATTCTACAATTTTTAAATATTCTTTAACTGGAAATTCTTCACTCTAGTTTTTCGTTTTACAACCTTGTTTATTGTCGTTTTTGCTTGTTGGCTTAGAGTGGATACAATATAGCTCATTGGAGTATCTTTGTCTTTTACAGAGAGTCTAGAGAAAGTTGTGTGAAGTCATAAACTTCTTGTTTAAGTTTTGTCAGACATCAGTCAACACTTGTGGTAACAGAGGAGTACTCATAATAATACATTTGGCATGCCTTGCTTACATACATACTAATGCGAAGCACCTAATCTACTTGAAATTGAAAGACATAAAAGTGACGAGTTGTGTACTTTGGTATGGCATGAGCACCACAGTAGGTAATGGAAATGTCCACGAATGTAAGATCCCGTTTTGCCCTCTCCAGCACTCTCAGCATCTTCAACTCTGTATCCACATCCAGTCCATAACCAGACTTGCACTCTACAAGGGTCGTACCTGTGAGAAAGTAGAGGTGTGCATAATTAAATCTAATAAGGTTAGTATGACATGGTTAACTATGTGAAAGTAGAGTAGCAGCAAGTCAGCTCTACATTTTATGCTATTATATGCAGCTAATTAATATATCTAGTAAAAATGTGATTAACGTGAACTTGTTAAGATTACCAAACTTGTGACCAATGAGATTTGCGGGTAACGTGGAGTTAAGAAAATGGAGTAATTTTTGGTAGAGCTGTACGAGGTAGTTTATATGTAGACTTGATTACAATATATATCGTTACAATGGTTATTAGATCCGTCCATATCTTGCTAGTTTTATATGTACCATGCATGTCCAAGTATCTGTTAGTCCCTCTCGATGACTTAAACACTTTTGTTTTTGCCTATTGCGTATTAACTGAGCCGTATAGAAAAGATATTGAAAACATCATAAAACACGAAGCGGAAATCATCAGAGATGAAATCAATAATTTTATCCTACAACAATAGCTTATGTCAGACGTGTAGTAGTTGTAACAGTCAAAAGCAAATTATATTTGCTAGTATGTACTAAGACCAAGTAAGTAATACTTTCTCTTTCGGTTCAAGAAACAGACCTGATCTAGTCATTCGAAGAAGGCGGTCTCTGAAATTACGAAAAAGGCTCTCTTCTGAAGCTCGTTTTGTGTGTTCCACAGTGTAATGAATCCCTCCACCTGCGTTATGGATGTCCATGTAGCTAGCTCCTGCGAGCTTAAAAGACAAAATAAAGGGTAATTTAATTAGATTCAATATCTTTTTGTCCAATAAATTCTATTCATACAAATTTATGGGGTACGCAACTGTGTGGCGTCACTAGCATATTCTTTTCAAAAGGCTCACTCGTGGCACCACATTGTCCACTATATAACCATGCATACATGAAGGCATGCATGTTTTCCATTTGGTCAGCAAACAAACCACTGCCAGAAAAACCACCAATATATACAGTATGTGTATAAAGTGAAAAAGAGAAAGCACGAATACACCCGGTGTTGCATGTCTGTACACATTAGGCCTAATCCCCTTTAGTGAGCAACCCGCATCCCCACTTAAGAGACGTCTATCCCCAAAGAAATACAAAATCCAGCAATCAAGCTAAAGTAACAAGATTACGGGGCTCACTTTAATACAACCAAGGAACTCTTATATTCTAATGTTTAAATTTAGAGTTTACTGTAGGAGGAAAAATTAACAATGGATGAGACAATTTGGTTGAACTAAAGAACCGTAGTATAAAAGAGTAAATTAGGAGATTCATGCACACGATGACCTGCATGCTAACTCATCTGTCAGTATTTTTCAGGTAACAAAATCATAAAACAAAGCCTTATGAATATAAAGAAATTAAATTTTCCCTAACCATGCAATAGGTTCTTTCCCGAAAGCGACAATTATTGGCTTCTACAATACAGCAGTTAATAAAACATATATCGTGTCTCATGCACATTTTGAATTCAAAGAAGGCATTCAGAAATAGGTTGAAGCCTGAAGCATGAGAATTTCTCTTCTCTACAACCTGTACAAATCATCATACCACCTGTAATATGCAATTGTTTAGCGGGTTTTTATTTTCAGTGCGAAGTCTGAGTGACTCATGGGTTTTGTACGATATCTGCTTGTGTTTGCGATGTACTCGTATAGAGATCTTTCATATAAATCATATAAATGGTCACTAGTCTTAAGGAAAGACCGATGTTTACTGTTTAAGATCAACTTAACTAGTTCTAGAAACTCATAGCAGTATTTTAATGTATGACACAAACCATTTGGGTAAAATTTTGGTAGTCTGTAATATTTCCAACAAACAGTCAGTTCCAATGTTATTTTAAATTTGAAATTTAGAAAAACGATTCGGCGAAAGGCCACTACAGCCATGAAATTTGTTTTCTGAATTAAACAATACCATTACTTCTTGTTTGCTCATATCAGCATCAGAAGATAATACTTTGGTAGATTTCAAATAAACTAAATATAGTATATATGTAATTCAATGCTATGAGATGTAAAGCAAATCAGCAAGGAACAGTCACGAGCATGCAGAGACGTAAAAAAAGGAATTCCCATAAGTATTCACTATTTATTTATAATATTCTCTTGTAAAGACAGGCTCACGCTCCGCTTACAATCCCAACATCACGGAAACCTAAAACGTTGTTCGTTTGAACGAGATTAACGGTTACGTTACCTTCATTCGAAACTCATGTACCCGGTCCCCGGCCCAAACGGGATGTGTGTGTGCATCAACAAATCCAGGAAGAATGCATTGGTCAGTAGCGTCTACTCGTCTTTCGAACATAGTTGTGCGAAATTTAGCATTGATTTCACTATCGAATCCAACAGCTACAATCACTCCAGCTCTGAAAAATACATGAGCGCCGAACGCACAGAAAAACAACAGTATATTATGTTACTTGCTGAGACTTTACAACCTCCATTTACTTTTACGGGACAGATTCACAGGATACCGAATGGCGTTTGTTCTGGAGAGGTTATTGATAACACGCTTTGTTTTCCTATCTACACTACATGTTATAGCTTGAGACTTTTGTGATTCAGACGGTATAGGCCTGGTCAGAGCAAGACACAAAATGTCTCCCAGTTGAGTGTATTTATGTACATCTGAAATATCCCATTATGTGTATAGGGACGGAGATGAAGACAAGACTGAGACGTATGCTATAAAACCTTTCTGAAATAATCAGGTATGGTGCATTCTATGGAAGCCCTAAGCACAACAAATAACAGGATTTTGTCAGTTTCCCAAAAATATATTTACTTACTAACTCTTTCAATTGATTTTACTGGACGCTGATAGGGGTTAAATATTCTTTTAAAACCTCTGCAGGTATGCAATACTTAAGTTAACTTTGTAAAAAATTATCTTCTGTCTTACAGCTTGTAAATTGTTATGTTATTTGTCGAAAAGCTTACTTTTTGACATTCGGCATCGTTGTATTGACCCGCCTCCGGCATGTCGTTTTCGTACGCCTACAGAATCGTGTTCGTCGTGTTTAGTATACAGAATCGTGTCCTTGGACAGGATACAGACCTGTACACTAGTCTAGTACGTAAACGGTAGCTTGTATCGGCCTAGTTCTTTTNTTGGACAGGATACAGACCTGTACACTAGTCTAGTACGTAAACGGTAGCTTGTATCGGCCTAGTTCTTTTTGCATTGGTATTCTATATACCTAAGCTAAGTTTTAAGGTGAAAAATTTTTAATTGGAGGTTTTATTATAAGATAACCTTCAAGTTTAAATATTATGCAGCGAGTTTAAAGTTAAATATCATATAGGGTTTTACTTGATGCAATGGTTTATAAATACTCTCTGAATATTGACTGGTATGCCGTTCGACTGGTATTGGTATTGAAGAGTGTAGTTTAATGGTATAGTTTAAATTTTAATTAGAGGTTATCATAACAGTTAACTCAATCAAAACCCCAATTAAAAATTTCCTATATGGCATGTAATATATCAATCAACTCGTATTGACGGGTGTAGTTTCTTTTAACTGATAAAAAACTTTTCGACATTTTTGAGAGTTACAACTTCTAGTTCTTGCACTGCATTTACTTGCAAACAAGGAAAGTTCCTAACGCCTTAGCAATGTCATAACACCGAAAATAATGTTGCCATTTAATGTCTAAGTTGTGCCACAACAAGCATTAATAATTTTGACTATGGAAAATCTCCATAACTCCAAATTTTCCAGTAAATCAGCAACGAAGAATTAAAAATCAGAAAAATGCCAGCTCCTACATATAACGAGAGTGCACTTAAGACAAATAACTTTCACAAAATATTTTTAGTATGTGGTTCGCATTTCGCATTGCCCCACCAAATGGTTTTAGAGAAACCAAGAAGATGTACAATGTACAATATGTATGTATGCAATACTAATACTAATAAATCTTATTTATTTAACTATAAAAAAATTCGGCAAGTAGGGAGTTATACAGTGTGTAATGTCGAGTAGTTTACTGTACTATTATTTCGTTAGTGCTGTACTAAATTATACATCTAATGACAACACTTAAAGTTCATTCTATTTATGTATGTGCATGCACTCATTAAAATTATTGCAAATATCGTTGAATATTTTGTTTAACCTGTTGACAACAATTGAGAGTCCATCCCCTGGCTTGGCATGAAGTATCTTGAGTGCTTTCATCTGAGCACCTTTCAACACTTTCTCCTTTCCGGAAGTAACTTGAACAATTTGTTTTGCAGAATGAACCAAAAGCCTCATCGGCTCCGGGCCAGCATTGAAATTCATGTTGAATGTCAAGATCAAACACAGGTAAAAGCAACTAAAAACTCAGCTTTGAGTCTGAAACGGCGTGTGAATGTATGCACGGTATGTATGCATCTGATTTTAAATAAATATTATGCTACACGTTAGTCCCCGAAGATGAGTAAAGTTGCCAACTTCGAAAAATTTCAGACGTAAAGACGTGGAATGATGAAGAAGCAGTCTTCAATATAGGTACCAATATATGGGTCTTCGCCTTCCGCACTAAACGTTGTTTACTTAAAATACATAATGTAGCGTACTTTACATCTACGAATATGAAAATACTTACAATATGAAATTTCACAGTCAACATTCAGGAAACGGAAAGATATTATATAATATGACTGAATAATGAGTTGGCAAGTGTTTAAAAATAAACTATAATAGCATTTCTTCCCGTTGTATACACTTACATGTTCCATTTACATACCTACACTGTATCTCTCTAAGATCTTTAGGAGCAAATGAGGTTATTAAAAAACCACACGAAAATTTCCTTGATAGACTGAGAGTTGTCGTAGAGTGCTTTAAAGTCAAGCGAGGGTGAAAATTAAAGTATGTACACAGAAGGCCTCTACTGAATGTTCCTTTCTCAACGAGAAACCCCCTTAAGTTTAGATGCAAATAAAGCACTGGCTTATAGTAGTCACTCACAAGCAGTGTTTTACTATTCAAAGTCTGTCACAAATTGCTGGGGTTGTGTTTTTGGTGCAAAAAGAGCTTTGAGAATTTTTAGAGGTTTTACACTTTATTATATAAGGATGAGCGACACACGCGGAAATTTCATTATGCATATGACTTACATAAACCACATCTCACGAAGCAAGCCAAAGGAGTATTTAGGTATTTATAGGCTGATAATAGGGAGAAGTAACCTTCACAATATAAAAATGATGTGTGTGTTGCTGAGCTAAAGTGAAACTTTGCATTCGTGTGTGGAAAGTGAAGCAACAAGAGTCACGAATACCATGCATGTGAGAAAAAATTAAATGGGAGAGATGTCCATGTCATATAATAAAGTTTATATTCTCCAATAAACCCGTAAATGTGTAGAATGTAAGGAACTTGCGACTGTTGAGAATATTTACCTGTCTCCCTTATGCTATTTGTTACTTTAAAATTCTGTTGTCATTTTCAGATTATTGGTAAAAATGGACCCTAAAATATGTGCAGCATGCATAGTCCGAAATATCGAAATCGTAACGGTCGCTAACGGTAAATTTTGGCATTTAGTCCGCATGGTTTACTCTAGTTGCCCCGTTGTTAAAGACTAAGTTTACCGAAAACAGAATGTCAAAAATTTACTCCGTTTTAAAGTTTTGGGCAAATAACTGTTTTTGAAAAAACCGTCGTTGCTAGTACACCATTACAGTTTTTCAAAATCTGATACCGGATTCTTCATTTTGATAAAAAATATACTGCACTGCTATAAAACATTTTTGGAATCTTAACGGTTTCTAACGGTAAAATGTAACCGTTAACGCCCATTTCAGAAGTCATCCAAGCCATTTTCATTGGGAACCCATTGCAAAAAGAATTTTTTTAAAAGTTGAAAACTGCGCCCAGGAGAGTAGGGACAGACAGACTGACTGACAGACAGACAGACAGAGACCGCTACCATTCCTAGTAACCTGCTAAGTCGCAAGTTAATAAATGAAATGCATATAAAGATTCCTCTATTCTCAAGACTGGCATTTTTGCCCAAATTCCAAATAAATGCTGTTCACAGGTTCCCAAAGACTCCATTATGAATATTTTTATGCTTATGTACAGTTAGTTATAACTTTAAAGATTTTCGATGCTATGTTAGTTTCAGGTTTCATTGGACTATCAAAGTCTATAGATGGGGGTGTTACCGACTATTCTTGCTAACACTGTCAATTCCTTTTTGTAAATTCTGTGTGGTGAAATTCGATGGCAAATGTAAGATATCATATTACATAATATTCCGCATCCAAAAGTTATACCTTCAGATTTATATAACCTCTACGGACAAATCTTGTTGCTGCTAGCTTCTGTAGATTCTCATTTACAAACGATTAGATGAATGTTTTCTGCTGGAGTTGGAAATGGCCTTCTGTTTCTGTCTTTGACCAGACACTGTACATAACGCATGGTCATACGCAAATCCATAAAGTAATTTTCTTTATACATGTCCGATCCACAAGATCAGATTTGTTTTAAGGGGAATCGGATAAAACTTGTGAAAGATCAAGGGTTGTATTAGGTGGTTATTGTATGTACCATGTTTCTTATTAGGCATGAAAACGAATTCCAGAGCCAGTTTTAGCCTGAAATTCAAAATATGCATTCAGGTTCCTAGAGGTGATTCTAATCTAAATAGGAATGAAAGCGTCAATACTTTGCGAGTACTGTTTCTTATTGCTGAAATGATGTACCTACAAACACAAATTACATAGTGATGATATTGATGTCTTGCTTACATCGGCATTAAAAATAGATTGTATGCATTTTGTGGGTGTCATAGTTGACGTTGACTGACGTTTGTTCATCCTCCATAATTAGAATCATAATACAAATATTATCCTATTATACTTGTATTTAAAAAGACTTCTACAGGTTGTAAAAAATAAATAGTAAATTAAGCTCACTAATGAAAATTTTACCTATGATATTCAAACGAATAGAAGAAACTTACAAAAGTTATCTGAACCAAAATAAGTACATATAAAGAAGTTTAAAGTTCACAAAATATCAGTGCACAGTAACAGATTGACCTATCATTTACATTTGTTATCAATAAATACTTGGATTTTAGAGATTTACATATATTTTACATTAAAATAAAACTATGTCTCTGTTTTGTTTTGTATTAAATCTAATATCATTAAATGACTGACTCAAAATCAAGCAAGTTGTTTAATAATCGTTTCTTAGTTTGCAGGTATCACTAAGTCGCCCGCATTAAGTCAACCTCATCTTGTAGGATAATTTTGTAGAAATTATCATGTGAAGTAAGAGAGTTTAATTTTTCATGAAAAACACATCAAAAGAACTACGATTAGACTTTGCCATATAATTTCACTTGCCCTATTGATTATGTGGCAATGCCGAAGATCACCAGTTCAGTTGAATGGAATATGTTGACATTTCTTACAACTGCAACAGATAACCCTGACAAGTTTTGATTGCTACTTACTACTTTTCACGTGGTATTTACATACATACATCAGAACATAATAAACGTATAGATATGCCGATGCTGAGGCTTGAATGTCAGAGGAGAGGAATTATAGATAATAACATTCGTTAATAACATCACGTTATTATTGATTATATTGTTTTCATTACAGGCGTTCATGTAATTTATTAATAAATTACATGGACGCCTACATAGGCATCTAAGTATATTGGCAACACAAAATACAAATGGCTTTAAAGTGCATTTTATTTCAGTCCATTCGGCATTCTTCTATTAAATATTTATACCATACAATTCAATTATGCATATCTGCACATAAAACGGTACCTTTTCCTAGGAGTGCAGTAAAACTACAAACAAATACACGATTCTTATTTGTAACAATTTATAAATACCATCAACGAACATCACAAAACTGCCTTATTCAGGCAATTAAAGTAAAACTATTAAAATTAAACCAATAGTTGATTTGTAAAATAAATACATAACGCTTGTTGCATAAGTTGTTCTGGGAGCGTGCCACCTGGTTGTCCTTTAATAACAGAATTCTACAAAACTGAGACTTGACGCTTATTTAAATACAAAAGAAAATCTTAATTTTGAAAATTCTAACCTTAGTAAATCAAAAAACGATAAGCTATATCTCTTTTAAAAATTGAAATTGAAGAGAGTGGACGGTTCCACAAAAACCCCTAGATAATTACAGTCTGCAGTAGTGGCATAAAACTTCATGTCTAGTCTAACAGACTATTCTGATGGGGTTGGTTTATCAGTACTTTTAGACTCTGATTCAGTAGGTACATTTGTGGTGTCGTCTTTGCGTGGAGCTCGAACCGTTAAATCGTATATAACTTCTTCTACTGATTTCAAATGGTATCTACAAAGACCAAGACAATTAAAAACAAATTAACATCTTGACATGATTGTTCACAGTGCTTCCGAACCGCCATTCTCTATTTACATAATAATGCAGTATAAAATGTTCATATAATGTCAATTTACTTTAAGCCGTCGTATTTTTTGCGCAAATAATCATTTTTAAAAGTTATTTGCTGCATGCCAACATTTAACTGATTCACACATTTGTGTATGGTATAGACTTGCTGAATATTATCTCCTATATTCATTTAAAAAAAACAAAAAGATGTGTTACAGATATTCAGTCCATACAGCTACCAATTATAATTATAACTCTTAGGGAACTTTACCAAATGTAACACAATTGCGAGTAAGTCTGGCATACTCTCCTGCCATTTCCAACAAACCGTAAAGATACTCCTCGTAGTCCAAAAAAACGGCGCTGTCACCCCTATCCTCCACGGACGGAACTGTGTTAAAACAAAACCATTTTTTCAACACCGTTCTAATACGCCCTTGCTAAACTGCTAAGTTCTTGTTAGAATTTAACGATTTATTAAGATGCAAAAAAGCTTCTACCTCCAATCAGGCTTGCTGTATCTTTAAACTTGGCAATCTGTCCCGACTCCAGATGGATAACTGTCACTGCTACGAACGAAAGCCTTTGGAAGCATATCCTCCAGTGATCGTGGAACTTGTAATAGTCCCCTCTAGGAACCTTCTCAGCCAAAGTTGCTATCAACGGCCTCACCTCCTTTTCCAAGATCCCACGTGCTTTTAGTGCTACCGCTTTCACTACAATAAAATACAAACCCATAAGCAATTAAATACACAAAAGCAAAGTAATCACTATTAAATAAATCTCAGCTTTCACTCGTATTCACTCACGGTGCTCAACCGTCGGTTTGGCATGTATTCCCAGAATAACGAAATTAACTTTCTTCGCTGCCTTTTCGAGTTCCTTCACCACGCTTTTAATGCTCTAGATAACACCACAGAAGAAATTTTAAACCTGACATCATTGTCAATATTTCAACACAAATAATCCTTCGTTTTATTATCGACTTTTTCGCTTACATCTCGCAGTTCAGAATCGTCATCTAACTCTAGTTGATATCTCTCAATGGATTCCCAGAAGACCTCCTCCGATACATTTTCATGTCTACCTCCTTGCGCTCCAGCCATTATGTCCTTATCCCTCGATTACTTAGTTCTCCAATTACAGACAAAGCTCTGATTGACACGACCTGTATGTAAATAAAAAAAACACCAATTAACCTTCATATCACACGCTAATTATCACTTTATAATAATTTTGCTACAACTCATACCAATATTTGTACCAATGTCACTAAACTTATCTTGCTAATTACAGTCTCACATAAACAATCAAAGAATCATAAACAAAGCGAAATCTTCCACAACGCGTCTTTTTAAATCTAAAAGCCTACGTATTTGTTTGCATGCCAGCGTAAGCCTAAGTTTGTATTCCAAGAAAAGCAACCCTCTGTCTGCAAATAGTACATTTACCCTTCCCGCCAACTGGTATAGACACCTGAGGTACCTCAAGAAAATGAGGATTACATCTCCTCCGTTCACCGTTCCACATTCCACACATTCAACATTTTACATGGAAAACTTACTCCACAAAAACCACCTTTACCCTCTTTCATCTCATTCATTTCAGCTAATACATTTATTCACATCCACACACGTCACACGTTCCTCTTTAAATAAATACCCAAATTATTTTTTTACACAGACAAACTAAAATACTTACTTTACTTCACACCTGAATTGCCGTGGCGACGACGACCACTATATCCAAAATTCTTCCACGGGGACGGACAAACAAGGTAACCACAACTTTTTCCCTATTTCCGCTTCAACACCAAAAGAGGTTCTTACTAACAACTAACAACCAACCCAATTTTTAAAAAATACCAGTTTAAATTTTTATTCAACTAAATACCCTATTCACATAACAACGCCAGCAAACACGTGGGACTTTGAAAACTACCTGTCACAAGCTCACTTCAGGAATTATCCCTAAGACAATTTCTGATTAGATTCTTCTCCGAACTAAATGCACCTCTTTGAAACAAAAGAAAAATGATTTTGATAACCTTCCATGCACAATGCACATTTATCCACATGTTCGAGCTTTTGTGATATAGTATATCCTATCCTATAGTATAGTATATCCTACCCACATAAGACACACAGTGTATACTACCAGCATATACCTAACAAAGTATAGTATAAACTTCACAATACATTGAAAGTATATCCACGTTCACAATAACCTCCTCACATTTATTTCCACAACACATATGACGGCTATTGTATATTGTGTATACTAGTCACACTAAAGTGGGTGGAGCTTAGCCAAGTGTAGTGAACCCTTACCACAAACAAAAACATGGATAGGTTTACATAGGAACATACATATTATATATATTATTTATACCATATAAAATTGCTACATAGATATAGTGATATAGTGTGAGAGTATATATATCTATACAAAATAAATACAAATACAACACACATTCTGAAAATCCTGAATGAATCACACACAACATAACAGCAGTGTGAGTTGAGTATATATGATGGAGTAGTAGAGAGGGGCACACAGATGATAGAAAAAGTTCACCATATTTTTATTGCTTGCTTTGTACTCCTTTAAAAAAAAGTCGTATTTATTATGACGTTCAGTTAATATTTTTTTACGATTAATTTTCAAAATTTAAAAAATTCTAAAGTGTTAAAATTATAATTGTATGGTGAAAAAAAAAATTGTAAGTGGATTAAGTGATTTTGTAGATTGAGTATTTAAAGAGAAAAATTAGTTGGGGAGAAAAAAGGGAAAGGAATATATAAGTGGAGCAGTGTGGTAGATTTAATTACGGTATTAATTGTTTCATGGTTTTTATAGAGCTTCCACGGTGGTGTTTAGTTATAAAAAGATAAGGTGTTATCATGACCATTTTATCCAAGAAGAAAGGGGCTGTGTCTAAAAGTGATGAAAATGGCGACCATGCTGTTGCCCTCCCACATGTACATGCTCATCCCATTGCCCATCCACAGTTACAGGTGAGTTTGGTGGAATTAGTTGAGGTGGATTAGTTTTGATTAGGATTAATTAGTTTTAATAGGATTTAGAATGCATGATAGGATGATAAGATTGAGGATTTTTGTTTACAGTTGCAGCCTGAGGGGTTGAATTCGGATAGATTGTTTGTGGGGGAGAGAGCCAACCCGTCGTCACTGTGGACCCATGGACAAGCCCATGGTTTAAATCATCCCCATAATATTGTCAGTAATAGGGAGGAGAAACGCTCGGCTCAGCCCCATTATGATGAGTATGAACATATTGAGAGTGGGGCTAATCATGGGAAACGACGACATCGCGTTTCGCCTATGCGGTAAGAAGATTTAAGGATGAATGTGATGGGTGTTATATTGTTGGGTTTGGTGAGGGGAAGTAGTAAGGTGAAATTAGGGATTGGAATTTTCTATGAATTGTTTGTTTTTATAGGTCTACTAGAAGCAAGCATAGTCGTGTGGAACGGGACAGGTCTACAACATCTTCCCCTAGTGCTGTCGCCGTTGGTGGGATGTCTCCTAAAGAGCCTAATTCGTCGGCGTGCATTGTACCTTCCGCGTCAAGTCCGGATGCGAGTGCGTACAATTCGGAGGATGAATATGAGTCTAGACAGTGTAGCCAGTTAACTGAGGAAGAGTGGGCTGAGGTGAAGAAATATGAGGATTTAATGGTTGGAGGGAATGTATGAGTTTGAGAAGTTTTATGATTGTGTGCTGATATTAATGATTTTGTTTTATTACAGAGGGAGCGACGGTTTGAAAAGAAGATGAGGAAGAAAGGGTTAAATATTAAGAAAATGGGAGAAGATGGAGCGTGTCTCTTCAGAGCAGTTGCGGATCAAGTTTATGGCGATCAAGAAATGCATTCAGTCGTTCGCAAACATTGCATGGACTACATTGTGAGAAATAACTATTTTAGTAAAGTAAAGATTATCTTTTATATTGTTGCTAAAGACTAAAGAGATCTTGTTTGTTTAACTTGCAGGCTGCAAATTCTGACTACTTTTCACAGTATGTCACAGAAGATTTTGATCATTACGTACGACGTAAACGTTTAGATTTTGTGCATGGCAATCATATTGAGATTCAGGCGATGAGTGAAATGTACAACCGTACAATAGAAGTTTTCTGTTACACTGCAGGTAATTAGACTTGTAATAGTAATATTAACTTTTATTAAGTAATATTTTAGTAAATTAAAATGAATTTGACAATTTTTTAAAAAGCATAATACTGCTAAACCAATCTGAAAATGTTATAAACAAGTTATAAAATATAAACAAAAATTTAGCTAGCAATGTAGTTAAGGCTTACAGTCAAACCACTAGGTTTGCCTAAAACAGATTTAAGGTATGCATAATTCTACTAATTTTTAAGACATTCTACAACCAATCGGTATCATTGTATCTAAGAATTTATTCATGTACCCCAAATTCCGAACAACCTTGTAAACCAATTTAAAGTGGAAGTTTAGTTTAACATTTGATGTATATTTACTTTTTGGGGGTAACGGCCAAATCAATAATGCATTTGTTGTATTGGGACAAATCTTCATCATTTTAAACCATATAATGTCGTTTTATATCTCTTTTTACAGAGCCTATTAACAGTTTTCAAGGAGCCCATCAAACTGACAATGAGCCAATTCGACTTTCCTACCACAGAGGAGTTCACTACAACAGCTTAGTTGATCCATACAAAGTAAAACCCCGTTCTGCAAAAAGAGTTTTAAATGGATAAATATCCATATTATACCGATGGTAATATAAATATGAATTTCGTTTTGCAGGCTACAATTGGCGTTGGACTCGGTCTTCCTGGTCACATCCCTGGAATGGCCGATAAAAACGTTCTCAAAGAAGCTGCCAGGCAAAGTGAGGATTATCAAATAGAGCAGGTTAGTAAGTTCATTAGCAGTAGGAGTTGGAACGTTTTGTTTGAAGATATATTTAGTGGCTGTATTATTCGTACTATAAACTGGATTATTTATTATATAGGCCATGCTTGAGGATAAACTCCGTGCTACTGATTGGGAAGCAACTAATGAGGCCATCGAGGAACAAGTTGCTCGTGAAAGTTATTTGCAGTGGCTCAAAGATAATGAAAGACGAAATAGGGTAAGTAATAGACACAAATTGTTGAACTAAATCTTTTTTTTAATTTAAATACATCATTATGACATTCATTTTATCTGAAATTAGCGATCACCAGTAGCATCTAGCTCTTCTGCTACAGCCACGTCAGCGTCTTCTTCAGATATACGTTCACCTCGACCTCGTTCGCATGGTAGTAATATGGGCTCTCCGATGGGTTCACCTTTCCGTGGCGAGCCATCATTTAAAAACTCTCCATCTCGGCTCTCCCCACCACCTTCTGTTCCCGGAACTAGTAAAAATATAATTAATAACCCTCAATCATCAACTGCACCTAGTAAAACCTTAGAGATCAAACTTGCAAAGACATCTCCTGGAAGCCCAGAACACACGTTCGAACTTCTTGAAACAGCCACGTTTATGAATCAAATACCACCAGAAATGTTTGGTAAGCTAAAAATGAGATCTGTATTGTGCATTCGGGTATTGAATTGACATGATATTATAATAATGACAACATTTGAAAAACTGGTTTCTTTCAAAAGGCTTGAATGAATGGGAAGATGCAGGCATTCTGGCAAAAGTCTTAGCAGCCTCTCAGCAAGAATATCTGGATAATCTAAAGAGAAACCGAGAATCTGGAAGCTCTCCAAATCCAAATATCAATGAAAGTGAAAAGAATTCATAATTTTACTATATATATTTCTAGTAGCATCCTTAAAATTCTAAAATGCATGTTCTCAATAATGCATACATAAATCCTCAGCTGGCTTTATTATTGGAATCCTAGGTAAACAGTCTAAGTAAGATAGTTATGTGCTCAAAGGTCCGAATAGAAAAAAACTGTTTCGTTGCAATATTTCCTAATTGTTGTTACTAGTATATTTGCCATTAGAACTTTTGTAATTAGCAATGAAATAAGGTTAAGGATTTAAAAATTGTTAGTTCTTACTGTTCTCACTGTCACTCTCAAAAGCATTCAAAATTTAAAATTGACACGAGTTGTCAGCGTTCACTGCAATGTTAAATCAGTGTTGGTTGCATTTATTTAACTAGTACAGAATATACTAGATTCTCCTAATTTACCCAAGTGAAAGCATTTCAACCTCGTAAATATGACAGACAAATGAAAGGCGGTTGAGAAGTTCTGATAAAACATAGAACTACTGTTGTGACTTAATAGCAAGTTATGGAGATGGTTGCAATTGCAAATTTTTTACTAACATTGTGTATTTCAACTCGGACATAGATGAACTACGTATTTATGAAGATAGGTTATTCGCATATAATGTAATACAAATATTTCTTGTGATACTGAGGTAAGCCTCTAGTCTTTTGCACTTCATTTATGAGGTACGTTGGCTTATTCTCGTTTTCTCAACTTTTTTATGTTTAGCAGTAATATTTGGAATTTACAAGGCAAATGAAAATATGAACTTTGTAGCATGACCGGTTGCTGTATTTAAATAATTATATTATTGTTATATTATTAGTTATTATATTGTTTATAATAATTGTTCGAAGTTCCAACTGTAATTTTTGAACACATTTTTTCCATTTTAAGTGTTGTCCAAAGGTGAGTCGATTTCATGTTTGCACGCTGAAGTAAATAGGATAGCAGCCTGGTTTCACGTAGTGTTAACTTTTAAGTAATATCCAGTCACATGACGATTAGTTTTCTCTTCTATTGCAGTGCAATTAAACTGCAATTGAAAACATATTCCCTGATTCTTATAACGGAAGTTCATTTAGCTATTTTCAAACTCAACAATATTTGAAATGCTGTCTGTGTTACTGCTTCAGCGGCAGGCATGTTTTTGAAACGATAACTCATTTTTGTTAACCATCGTTTGTTTTATTGTGTTGCAAAGTAGATCCCCATATCGCGAGTTAATGTTTTGTAAATGCAACACCCATGCATTTATAATCTGAAATTTAATAATAAAAATATACGTACATGCATAAACAGCATACGAAGTCGTTTGATTTAACATAAATTGTTGCCTTTAGGTCTATTGTACATGCCGCACGTGGTCGAACACTTAAATCATAATCAATGATCTAAGCTAATTCGTGATTTTATGATAGCTTCGTATACATTACATTTGAGTAAAAATGTATCACAATTTTCCTTCAACAAACCAACATAAAACGCATACTGCAAATGCATATTCCTGATAAGGATATTAGAGCAAAGGGTTTCAAAATTAACGTCTTTGTCTTGTAGACCTCCACGAGGAGATGAGTTAGTGGGTGGCAAAACCAAAAGTTTTAGTTAATCAAGAAAGCTCTCTAATTACTGAAGCTTCTGTTGTAGAACGATTGTCTTAATTACTTCGGAAAATGATTAAGCGAAGAACAAAGCAAGATACTATCGTATTAAGGCATATTTTAATTAAGCACGCATGAAACATTTGTCACTTTGTTATAAAGAGGGCTGTTGCTATTCATATAACCTGTGGGTTAAAGCAAGTGTCACTTTTCACGAGTACAGTATGCATACATGTAAAAATATCAAACCTGAAGAAAGTATATAATATGCCTACACAACATGCCACATTATGTATATGTATGTATATATATAAATTTCAAGGTGAAGATCACATCACTGCATTTTTAGACTTTCTTAGAATGACAACCATCTATCACTTAACAGAATTTTTAGTCTGCACTCCCATGTGCGGCTAAAAATACAAGCTACGAAAAATTGGGTCATCTTTAAAAATGCACATGTTAAGATTATTATGTCTTCGTACATTTAACAATAATACATTCTCTACTGTAGTATCATTTTAGGCATTGAAAGAGTAGCTTTAGAAGAATATCGGTTTTATTCAGCATACTAAATTTTGTGATTTCCAGATAAATTCTCAATTGAACTATGTTGTTTAAGCGTGGAGAACATAATCATGTTTTTCAGGAATTTTCATTTTTGCAGCATACACGTAATAATGGAATTTAGATATTGTCAACTGACGCTGCAAACAGTGATGTCATTCCTACAATGGATTGATCGAGAATATCCCTATTGTCCACTGTATAAATGCTCAAATTGCTTTACATGTCAATGGATGCGGCATAAAGTTAATTTTTAGTCAGCATCAGGAACTCGGTTTTGGATTTTGCTTTCATTTAGGTAGGATATTTGTTAGCTGTATGACTTTGATTTTTCATTTGCAGTTCTTCCCAAAAGACATATTAGTTTGTATGGAATCAACTGCATAATTAGTAAAGCTATACATTTATGTACTTATACATATTCTGCTTTTGCTGTTAGAGGAGCTCTGAAATAAAAAATTGTTTATTCAAAATCAGCATTGCTTCTTTGTTTTTTCATGCTCATGCTCTCTTTGTTTTCAAAAAAAAAATTTTCTCAATCGATCTTGTCGATATCGGTATTATTGACCCACAGAAAATGGAACTTGTCTCATAATCAGTCTCGTAAATAGGTATAAGACAAATACAGTTGGTTTAATGATATCAGTTTGTTTTAAAGATTTCCGTAAATCGTAATTTCCTTAAAATTCGGTTTGCGTGGCAAACCTGATAAAATTCACAAGTTTTAATGTTTATATTGGAAACTAAGTATGTAAATGATGATGGTATCAAATTAAAGTTCACAACTAAACATGTATCATGAGAGAAGCTGTAGTACAATATGTTCTTATTGTATACCTAACTAGATTTTAATGAGCAGGTATTGAAAGCAGGTTTCATCTCATCTGCTTTTGTTCATGGTCCATGTCTGCCGTTGATTAAATTCAATTTCTCTACTTATTTGGTTCATCGATAAGATCACGGAAACCCCATCAGTTAAAATTTATATGCATTGATACTCATTTTGGTTTTGATAAATTTAACAATAAAACACCATATTGCCAAAGTTAGTAGTAGGTGTTAGATTAGAATTAAGTATATAAATGAGTCTACTTAGCCTATTTTAATGATCTTGTAGGTACAAGGAAAATTAGCAGTGGCATTTCCTCCAATGCATAGGAATATTGGTATTTGGTATATACATACTTTAGAGGTATGCATGCATACGGGTGCCTATCAAATCATGTTGTAGTACCCATTCTCTCCTATCTAGCTATCTTATAGATACATAAATATGCGTAAGAAATCGTCTTCGCGAAACACAATAGAAGTTTTCTGACAATCTGCAACCAATTGGTTTTACCTGAGATACAATTCAAACTCAACAAAAGGTGACATTAATTGGATGCAATAAGGATCCAGTAGGAATCGAATCGAAAGGATAAGAAGATGACAAGGGAAACTGGCAATTTTATTTATACTTGATAAGAAAATCTCATGTAAAAGTTCTAATCACATGTACTTAGATATAAATATGAACTATTTGCATACATACAAGCATACTTGAATTCAAACATGTGGTAACGTAATTTATTACTGAATAACTTATCTAACAATCAGTATGCATATAAGGCAAATGTCGTTCTACATGTATTATTACCGGTTAATCGAAAAACAAATTAACCAGGTTGATCTTCCCGACAAGTCAACGCCTATAACATAATGCAAGCCTGGTATATGCCTGGACATTTTACCAATTTATTGAAATGACAACGTACCAATTTATCTCCATCAGCGCAGCTAAATACATATATATGAAATTGACGGAAAGGGAAATAAATGTCACTAGCTGAACTGAACTGAACTAAAGATTACACTTAAACCTTAATGGGATTTACGAAAAATTACCCAATTTCTGCACGCGAGTAAGCATAAAGACATTAGTTAGTGCCGTTCTCGGTCTCTTAAGCATTTGCATTGTTTTAAAGAACCTGACCGTGTGTCTCTGTCTCGACATCATCGTCCGTACTACAGTACCTTTTAACAAAAACTCAGGATATACAAAAAATGCAACTTTCCTTAAGATTTAATAATTCAGCAAAAAAACCTGTCTCATTCTGTCCTCTAATTCAGATTATGCTACTAGATGAAACAAGGGAGAAATAATAGCACATTCATTCATTCATTTTTTATGCTGTAGGTCGTTACTTTAGTGCTAAGCTTCTAAAGTAAACCAATTCCTGTGATCTGTCTGACTGATCTGATGACGTACTTGTACTCAGAATTTTTCTACATTATTTGATGATTGCATGTTTATTAAATTTTGTACACATCCATATAGCAAGTCCCAAATTCAAGACCAAGATACATGCTAGATAACATGGAAACATCAAAATCAGAGTACAGATCTAATACAAGTTCAACCATAATGAAGCCGCCTACACCTACAACAGCAATCCTCACATTTATACTAATTTTAACAACTCAACATTCATCTTCTCATTATGTACATATATTTATATACATGTGTATGCGAAGTCTCGTTACAGTGAAATAAAGGAAAAAAATATCTCATGTAAATCATATCTCAATGTAAGGTTGCTCAAACATGGAATATAATCCTTAGTGGCCATTTACAACGCCTTCATTCCGAACACTGACAGCACCTCATGAAAAACCCTGCTGCCTCTTTCAAATCAGACTTTTAATCGAAATCAAACTTTTTAAAAATCGAATTGACCGAGAAGGGTTTTTAAATGAAGTGCTAATTAAAACCGAAACATGAGACTCTGCATTGACCTTATAACAAACCTTAAGATTTTTTTCTCGAGTTAATCTTGTGAGTAATTCGTAAATTGTGCATGGAATAAAATAGACAAAAGTGACAGTAAAATATTTGATTCTTTTGCATTTTGGTTTGATGGCAAGAAAGCTACTGGTTTTGTGAAAAAAGTGAAAACTGATTTAGAGTTTTGTTTGAAAAAAGACTTGTGGGGACAGCGCAAAAAGTTTTGTGGAAGGTCACGCATGATTTTCAGTATTAAGATAATTAAAAGGGCATTTTTCTTGAAACGGACTACATCACGTCATGCTATTCTACATCCGAGTGAAAGCCTTCGTTTTGACAGTCTGATGAGGTATAATAATCAACTTAAAAATTACAATTTTTATCTTTATTCACGTTGTATAGACTAGTTTTTCCCAATCAATCAAGCAACTGAATTGTAAGATTCCAATAAATCATAACGCACAAGTGACTCTCGGTGACCAAACCACCTTCAAAGATTTTTCTATTGTAGCGGTAGCATCGTAAATTCAGCGACTACTAAGAAAATTTGAAATAAGAACATACTAGTAAGGGTAAAATTAGTTGTTGATTTTTAAATATGTACATAATGTAGTCAAAACTTACACATGTACAGAGAAATACATTTTTTATCAGGATAATGTTCATGGTTTGATTCACGTGAGAGAAAACCAATATCATTACGATATTATCTGTGAAGCAGATAGATTGCG
>JAHZNG010002873.1:0-16399 GCA_027744375.1 Orchesellides sinensis
TAAATTTTTTTATCTGGCTGATTCATCATCGTAGTCTGAGTGGCATGGAATCATGGATGATTCTGTTATATAGGCAATATTATGGAATACTTATTTTCGATAATGTATATATAATAGTAGAATCAGATTACCTGTCTTCTAGAGTGTGAATGAAGTGTAACGAGTACAGCACCCCCATTCCATCATTCCATTTACCTGATCTTGACGTTATCTAGTAAGAGGAAGTTGGAGTAAAGACAGTGAATGCGAATGACAAGATGTGCTATTTAAACTGGATCATATTACATGCCTTTTTCATCGGGAAAGTATGATTTTTAGCTTTAGCTTCCGTTTGACTTTCCAGATTTTGCACATATTAGGCATTCTTCATCAAATGATGATCTGTCGGAAACGGTAAATAGAAGATGACTAATAGCTAAATTGTGACATGCAACCCAATTTCCTGTTAGCTCTTTCGCTACCAAATTCCTTTCAGGATTGGCTGATTAGACGACTTAGTTGAGCCTACACTTTTTAAAATCTCCAACATCCTCCTAAATTATTGTTATACACCCTTATTCAAATCTAAAAACGCTTTTATAACATATTACGCTCAATCAGTCAAAAAATATCCATAAGGTAACATTGTAGCTGTTGAGAATAGATGGCTTAAATCAGCAATCATCACAATTTCAATTTAACTTGACAAGAAGTTATACCATATGCCTGCAATCAGTGACTTGCTTACGTAAGTAAATAAAGAGTGCTGCATATTATTACTATTATCTGTTTTTCTCCAGCTGTCTCTTGACAATGAAATGTACTTTGACAGTGGAATGTGATTTCCTTCTTCTGTATATTGTTAAAACCTTTCTGAAAGCATGCCTGGTAACGGTAGATTTGTGTCGGAGAATTTTCATCAAAAATACATGTACGCATAATTTAGTGTACGGGGGTTGGAATGAGTGATTGACTGAATGTCAGCTTGACGAATTGTATTCCAGAGAAAAGTATGAAGAAAAATCCTCTTCAAAAATAGCATACCATACCATTGTAGGTATGTATATATTATGTACTATACCCCGTTGAAAAGTAAAATCTCAAGAGATGTGCTCCATAACAGAAATGTCAGGGAGCGTAGGGTTTTACACTTGGGACTTATACTGGATGTTAGTATGTAATGTACCCATTCTCATACACCACACCAACAGATACATAAATATTTTTGTGCATACTCAGGTACAGAGACAACACTACTGAAATTCCCAATTTATAAGCCGAAAAAGAAGAGCCTGACTTACAAGACAATTTCCCAAATGTCTACGAACAAGACGCTCAAGCTCCTATAAACATTGCTACCGTCCTCCAATATTATTATACATGTTTTGTCGATGCAGTAGTGTGTGGTAATGTCACTCTTGCCGAGCTTTCCGACTTGTCAACAGACACAGTATCAATGAAAAAAACGCTCGAGTGCAACTCAGCAGCAGATGTAAGACGCATCATCACATCATGGAATGTTTGCTTTATAGGTAAAAATGGAAAGTAAAAAAAGGATTCCATCTTGGTATCGCAAAAGGATGTTTTTCCTTTAAAAATTGCTTCAAGACGTCAGGCGTGCCGTCGCTTTTTTAAACACACGTTTACTCATCATGCAGAGGGCCTGACCTTGCTCCTACGAATGAGACACCAAAAATTAAAGCTGTAAAATAGAAACCGTGGGCAAGGATGATGGGAGAAGAGACAGTCATTGGAATGTAAAAATTTTTACATTAAGATAACAGAAAAGTATTGCATTTTTTCATGAGAGATATCTTCTCTGTAGGAAAAAAAACAAAACACGAAGAAAACAACCTCCAAGGAAGTAACATAAATATTGGGAAGCAAGCAACGCGACATTATTACGACTCACATAAATAAGTAGTACCACTAGTTAGTATCAGCTTACACCGTTAAGTACAAAAGAATAAGTGATCCTGAGAGAGGAGCAAGTTTAGTTGGTGTCTTTTCTATTTGATGCTCTGTGATATCACCCTCCCTCTCTCTCTGACGCTTAAATGGCTTTTATATGGTTGAAAAGATGAACAGGCAAGGCATATGTAGTCAGCCAACGACTTGAATTCTTTACAAGATTGTAAAGGGTATATTCCGCGGTGACAACGGTGGTTGATGACAGTGGTGGTGGTGTTGATGGTTTCAAAAAGCCTTCCAAATATTATTGCCTTAGCATTAGTACAAAAAATACCACATTCACAATGGGTTTCCTCTTTGGAGTATAATGATTTTTTCTTCGGAGAGAGAGTTGGTGTGTTGGGTTTGGTAGCTTGTGTGTGGAACAAAACTCTCCTGGAAAAAAGAGTAGAAATGCGTATACATAGACAGATAGTGTGACTTGAGAAATATACTAGAGTGAATGAGTGAGAGATGAAAAAAGTATTAGTTTTTAAGACTCTGTTGAAAATGAGATGAAACGTTCTTCTACTTTCAAAGCTCCAATTGTGCAACATTAAAAATTTAGACCGGAAAGTAAGAAGTTGAAAGGGGAAAAAAGGGAGAGGAGTAGAGTTGGCTTTAGTTGTTTCACACATGCAATGCAAGTTAAATAGTTTATAGTGATGGGGTTCTTAGGAAAGTAGATGAATGTATATGGTAAGGGCTTGTGTGTAGGAGTGGGTATATAAAGCACATTGAAAAAGTAGTAAGGAAAAATTGGAGAGATTATGTGGTAAAGGAAACACCACGCAAAGGACTTTCAAACTACTTATACTACGTGCTTAAGTAAAATTAAGAAGTTGAACACAAGGCTGAAGACGTAGAAAAAATAAGAGAAAATAGTGGGAGTCATTCTCATCATAAAGAATAAAGAGAATACATGCATTCTAAAGAGGAAAGTAAGTTGGAGTCTATATCAGCTCCGAACCGCAAATGTACACGCGATGATAATAATATGACATTTAAAGCAAGTTTGAACTTACATTTACGTGAATTGTTTGTATATTCTACCACTTCTTGGAAGAAAGTGGTATTTATGATAGATTATTCGTACTCATTTCAAGTTTTCAAGGACACAGCAGCCCTTTTAGCCATTTCCCCATAATGTTACATATAAATATGCATACATGCTTCTTTACGTATATATTAAGTGTTTAACAAGAGCAAAGTGCATTAAAGCCTACTGGATATTGATACTGGTTTTGAATGAATAGTATATCATGTAGACCCTGAAGGATCTCTGACTCTGCCTTCTCTCATTTAAATCGTTCCTCTAAACTTTTGTACACGCTGTGATATAAAATTCTTATTAAAATCCCGTTTCAGTTGTGGAGTGTAACACACAAGGTTTATACCATTCATGCAAGTCAGCTTCAAGAGATTCTTAGAAATCTCGTACAATTTCTTTTCTAAACGTATTCTTTTTATGCATTTTTTTCGTAGCCAGTAGCCAGCATGCATTAGCTTCTATAAAGAGAAGTATCAACTGTGGAGTTGATGTTTCTTTGAATTTTTTTTTGTATGGGACACTTCCACAAAGCTATATGCAGCTATGCATGATCAAGTTTGCTCTACAGAAATAAGTAGCATGCTTGGTTTCCTGATTCTCGTCAAGAAACAAGATCGCTTAACTTCTTGCTCGGTTTTTGCTGACGATGAAGATCAAGCGAGGTCTTTCATTTCATTTCACAAGAAATTCATGGGTTATTTTATGTATGTATTTCATAATGTAATATTTAGTCACAGGAGTAAAAAATGGAATGCCCTGAATGCATGAATGCCTACCATAAGATAAGAAAAGGTTGAGTTATAAGTAGGCTTATAAGAGAAAACGAGAAAAAGTAAAGCACACAAAATGTGTCACGCTCTTGAGTGACTGGCAGCAGTCGTGTGATGGAAAGAAGGGGTAAAAGTGTGTGAGTTTATGAGTTTTTACGACATTCCTATTACTTGTGCTATTACTCTATTACACACTATGCACTTCTTCTACCCTAGTGAACTGAGTAAGTGGGTATGTCATGTAAGCTTTGAAAAATGTAAGTACCAAGTAGCAACTTAGTTTAAAATACCGTCGGAGGAAAGTAAGCTCTTTTTCTCTGTAACCAAAAAGTATGCCACCGAGAAATTGTCCCTGTTTCTTCATAGACCTTCTGTGATATTTGCAATATAAATGAAAGCGTTACTGAGATAGTAAGTAGTAACCTGAGCATGTGATCCACCAAATTTCACGTTTTAATTGTGGAAGATATAACATCCAGCGTTTGTATTTATAAAGGAAATGAAAATTTTGGCAGTTTTTTATACTGGGAAGATTGGGCTAAGCCATGAAAAGAATTCCACTTATATTTAACTAGGTTAGGTTTGCAAATTAACTATGGTTTCAGTTGGCGTTGTACAATTGTACCGCTTGTGCATACTCTGCTAAGCTGTATTGCTTTAAAAACGTTTCTATTCTGGCCCATGTCATGTTCCAAGCATTTTCGATTGTACTTCAACAAGATGTTATTTGTAACGGGATGCTTAGAATTTTGTGGTTTATAAAGTCTTGCAGTGTTCAACTCTTTTAGTTGTTAAGCAGGATTTCGTGAACTAAAAAACCGACAAATTCGTTTAAACTTTATACGAATCTAAGTTGTATAAAATAAGCTGCTTGTAAATATGTTATTGAAGTACTGGATAATCTGATGCCAGAATATTTGAAATGCATAATTTTAATAGAGTGAATAAAAGGTAAAACCGCAAAGAAAGTGATTATATAAATACAACAGTACGATTTAAAAACATCCTTTCTGAAAAGTAGTGATCCCAAGTGAGACAAGGTATCAGCCGATTTATTAATTGTAATCGGTCCTTTGAGCTGTAGTTCTTGCTTTTATGTAATGATAGTATAGTAAAGATTCGTAAGGTTTTAAATCAAACTTAACCAAACGGATTTTTTTTCATTTTTATAATAAGTTCCTTTTTACATCCTCTATACAGTCTGTATAATTCGACTATACGAATGGAAAACATCAACCGAGTTTTTTAAATTGTGAAGTTTAAAAAGGTTAAGCGGCTATGCTATTTAATGCAGGCGTACACATTCTCAATTCAAGTAATTCCAAACAACGATTCGTAAAGAATCTTCGGTTTTTACAATAGTTGAAAGATTAGCCTCTATTTGGGTTTGGGTAAGAATTTTTGAAGGTGATTCTTCTGTTTGAAAACTGCTCACAGAACCTTGTGCGTCTCTATAAACTGGAATGGCTGTCTGGTGGCAGTATTAGAGTTGTGCTCTTGTATTTGTATTGTTTGCCGGATATGTAATGCTTTACAAAAGTTTGAACCTATTCAGAGAGAAAGAACGTTCCCACTCAAACTCTTGAAAGGGAAAGAGAAACGGGCGGAAGTTACGTCTCTAAATGAACCAGAGTAAAAAGCAGAGACTAGACAGTATGGATTCCGAATTTTCAGATTTTACGTCAATGCTCCTTCACTATATTTACCACAGTCAAACGCCAACATAGGGTAAAAGGTTCAGGTCTTCTAATGTAAGATCATATTAGATTTCAGCTTACAAGCTTCCAAATTCAATCAAACATCTACAACTAATTCAGTTATTAAAAGTAAACATAATAATTAGTACATTCCTTGAGAAACATGTTATGGAAGATTTTTGATAAAGCACCTCAACAAATATATATCTAATGACCTTTATTACTCTGCTATTTCTGTTTTCCTTCCCATAGTATCTTTAATGCATTTTTGTACCGAGTTCTAGCTCTCTGATTTACTTAACATCTTTCCTTCCGCAAACGTGTGATTTTTATCTCAGTACTAATTATTCTTCCATTCCCGTAACAAAAAACGTACACACAATCTCAAAAGATTGAACATACAAAGATTTCCTTTTCTTGTCCATTGATCCACCAAATGTTTCTTGAAAGAATGCACTGATGTTTTACAATACTTATCCCTCTACAATCTCTAAATCTTTTATATTGGAATACAAAGGGATGAAAAAATAAGCAACACATTCGCCCACAGAATGTTCCTTAAATCAACAAAAAATTAGGTATTCTATTGAATGATGTTCGTTGGCACATGTGGGATGAGCCAGTGAACTGGATTTCCTTTCGTTTACATAATTCACTGTTTTTGTCTGCGTGGTCAAAGACACTTGCTACCAAACTCCTCAGATCAGATTCAGTTAAACTTATTTGCTCATGACTTAAGGAGAAGGTGTAGAGCTTAGTGAAGATGTGGATAGCTTAAATGAGTCTTATAGTCACTGTGGATGCTGCCCTTTGTTGTTTTTCTCATTGTATGAATTAATGTATCTCATCCAATATCCATGTTGCATGAAATGCTACTGTTACAAGAGACTCACACGCTTGTTGTTTTTGTGTTGTTTCTTTCCTCCCATATTCCGTTGGTATCAAGCGTGTTCAAACCTCCTCCATTTATTTTTGCCCACACCGCTTACTTTCTTTCATCATCCGATTTGTCTCGCTTTCTTCGTCCGCCGGTGTCAACATTTACTTTGCGAACATTTATTCCTGTAAGTAATATATGATTTCTTCATCCGTGCAATTTCTTTGTCGACTGAGTGCGTGAGTGTAAAAACCTTTTGCTTCGTTTCGTCATCAGCTTAGTTTTATTTATTCTTACTAGAAAAACATTTCTTGCGGTTTATAAAACATTTTCCGAGTTAGATAAATGTTTTCTTTGTTTAACCAGTTGTTTCTTTACTACGGATGATGAAATAATGGATATTTTGCAATGATATCGTGTTTTAGTTTGGATTTGCAACAGTATAACTTAAGTTCGTCATGGAAAGGTGAACCCAACCCAGGATTTCTGGTTTATATTAAATTAACAACATGCTCCGTTTCCGTTGTGAAAGGGAAAACTTAAGTTGGTAGGTGTTGACGACAATTTGTTCGATATAGAAGAACCATAAAGAACGTCACCAAAACTTCTGCAGAAAGTATCATGATTGCATACATTCCTTTCAATGGAATGGTTGGCTAGTCTACTCTAGAATGAAATTGGTCTCTCGTCTGCTTTCTAATAATTTCCAGGGGAATTGGGATAATACTTTCATTGGCATATCCCTACGTTTCTCCATCAGCTTCTTGCTTTGACTCATGTGTACCACTATATACAGTGTTTCCATTCCAGAATATGCTATAGATTGCATAAAATGATTTGTGGAAGGCTTAACCAGCGTCGTTTCAGTCTCTTCCGTACTACAACCACCTCATTAGTTAGAAATGAATTAGTATACTGTATAATTTGTGCATGTGTAATACGTATGCATAAATATTATTATGAATAATTTTAATATCTTATGAAATACGGGGGCGATGTGATTCGACAAAAGAGACAAGATGACAAGTATGAGGCAACCAAGTGGAAAACTCGTCCTGGTTCGAGTGAATCCACAAAACCATTATAATCAGAATTTCTCATAGTTTATCCCGCTGATATGCAGGACACGAATAAAATAGAAATCACCATGGAACATGAAACTCATCTTCTACTTTCATTTACCCTCGCATAGGCTCAGTTTTGCTACCACTCTACCAACTAGATTCTATTGAAATCAACAACAAACAATGGCGCAACAACTGCACCAGTCAAGTAGCGCTGTGTAAAATGATCGCATGCATGCTTCCCGTGGCCTCTCAAGCTTTCTCCACTCGTTTTGCTCACTTTGGCCATTCCTTTCTACATACTCAAAAAGTCTTCACATAAGTTATGAGAAGTAAGCATGTACAGAGTGTATATATGCATTCACTAAGGAAAGAAGACATTTTATGCACGTATTTATTGTATTCAGTCAATCCAGTGGTTTCTCTTTTGCCAAAGCACTGTTGCTCACAGTATACAAGTTCGTTTTGACATATAACAAGTGTACAAAAACTAGCAATTCCTATGTACGCTGTCAAGCATACAATTCCCAGTTCCTATTTGCATGTCCCACAGGTTTTAATTATTCAAAAGAGCAGAAGGAGTGAGTAGATGTGAGTGCAGACGAGTTTTTCCATGACACTTTACAGTTTCCAGAAAGCAAATTTTCGCCAGAAATATTTTCTCTCTCAGCTCTGTTTTATTTTGTGCCCCAAATCCTTTCCCTTTCTTTTATGCCTTTGCACTACAAAGAGAAGCTCATCCATTTTATCCCTGAGCACCTACTGGAGCCAAAGAACTAACTGAGCAGATGATAAAATTTAATTTTATATCCATTTTATCCCTTTGTATTGTATAAAACCATGGCAATGAAATTATATACTATACTGTATGTATGCATCTCGTATGTGCATCTCTTTCTATTGTTTAGGGACTCACCATCATAGAAACCATTATGATACCACCCTAACACCGAAGTTGAACATAAATGCAGTTCTACGAGCGCTCTTAAATTATAACTTGACTTTCATTGCTCTCGTTATCTGTTCAATGCTTATGCGTAATAATAATGATTTGTGCAATTGTGATGATGATAGGAGATAGGACATTATTACACAACAATGCCACAAGCAAAAAACACGGCCTCACAGTAATTACTGACTACTCTCTACATGTAGGATTTTCAAACATAGTACAACACCATCATCCTCTGATTACTCTGGTACAACACCCCACTGCAAACTAATAGAATTATTTCAATATCCCCAGGTTTTACGAGTGTAGCTCTTCTGGAGCACCTTCATCTTTACAACATCAACATACGTTTATATTTGTTTCAAAACATAAATAAATCACGATGTGAAAATGTACTTCAGTAAATAACTTTTATTTAATTCGGAGAATTTTTATATTACAGGATGAGGTTGTAAATAAAATAAAGCACTCCATGATTTTCCTACAAGTGTTACGGAAATCATGGGATAATTACAAGGAAGAATCATGGTAATTGTTAAACGTTCAAACTTGTTTCGGTTATGTTAGCACAGTATGGTAATTCGCCAAGGCATCTGTTAGCAATATAATATGAGTCGTAATAATGGCAACCTCAATTACCACAGTTGAATTGAATGTCGGTGGTAGTAATGTGGTATCTCCTTCGGTTTAGTTTTTACCCCTTCATCTTTGTCACAGCAAGTTGGATCTTTTTCCCATTTTGTTATTTCCGTGTGTATAATTCTCTTCTCTTTTCTCTCTCTCTCTCGTCTCCTTCATCTTTCTGACACAAGTTTTGTGACTTCTATGCAGTATGTTTGTTCGGCCAGAAGCAAACCCTTTCATCTCAACGAAAAATTAAGCCCAACATTCAACATTACTGCTACACTACCACCATCATCTTCATCACTAACAGAAATGACATTGAATGTTTTCAACTTTTCTTCTTGCTCATTTTATGCAATTTTCAAAGAGCTGCAACCACCTCCTGTGTCACTTTCCGCACAGCGGTTTGTCCGCTACAAACGGAAAATCAAACAACTTACAAAAGAAGCAACAGTGCAAAGCTGGTTTTTTTTCCTTTGGGCTATGCTCCGTGTATATTTATGTATATCCACATAAAATGAATATATACGTAGGTAAAAGTATGAACATTAAAGCTCTGACAATTTTACTGTGGCTATAAATTTCTGTATCAGGTCTCTCTGCAACTAAAAAAATCTTTTTTACTCATTCATTCGCCTTCTGATCTCCTTTTACTTGTTCAACTCTGTTTTTGCTCTCATTTCTCCTTTTCAACTCCAACTTGAGCCCAAAAAACTATTACAACACTTGAGGCGCATACACTTGTATAATATGGAATGACGCGATGGTAATTTCTTTTGGACGGAACCCATGAGTGATGATTACTTTTGAAAGGACTTTTAAAGAGTCACTCTAAAAGAATGGAACGCGATGACAAAGACAACTGTGGTGATTATCATGATAATGATGATGTTCACAGTTTTCGCTACTGATGATGATTGCTCTGTGCAGACTACCCATTACAGAACACATTTTCAGGATGTGTACAATGTGCAAGGTTTTGACTCCCTGTATGCCCACAGGCTAATGAACCTGTACGCGGTATGGTTTCTTAAATTTGATGGAAATAAAGGAAGTCGGAGTTTGAAAGGAAGAACAGAAAAGAAATTAGTTTGCTCGGGATTATTGTTTAATTTGTTATGAATATTCAATTGAGATTTTTGTGTATTTTAGAAATATAAGGTATAATCAAGACCTACTTTTGTACACCACCAGGATACAGAGTAGGGTTTGGTTTGAATAGCTCGTTCTCTTTACATTGTACAAACAAACACTTTGTTTGCAACCGACGGCAAAATGTTTTTTGGGGAATTAATGTTGCATTCGGCCTTGCTATATTATGATCTTAATCCCTTCACGGCGGCATTGACAATGACTGAAAGAAGGATAAATAAAAAAGTTCTCAGTGGTCATTTTTGTTTATGTGGAACGATGATGATAGTTATGCCCAACTCCACACATTCCTTTTTACCTCAATGAAAATGAATAAATAATCACGAGAATCCTTTCAAAAGCTCAATCATAAAGATGATAGTTGGCGTGCCCTTCAATGAAAGACGATCAAGCTAAACTAACAAGCAAGCATCGACCATTCAAGAAGTCACTCAAAGCATTAAAAGAAAACTCAAAGGTTCGTCTTGAAAGCATAAAATGCGCAATGATAAACTTCACCTACTATTACCATGCGTAAATAATGCTTAAAATGGCCGATGGCCACAGTGCCAGCGACTCTACTGCATTCAAGTTATATTTTGTTCATTGCAACGGTATAATTTTCATAAGGAATAGCACTGGCTATACATAAAACGTGTATAATGGTAGTGAAACTCATGTGGCAGTTCTCGTTATCAACTCTATCTGTGTGTGTATAGGTAACGAAACCTTTAAAGTTGTCTGTCTTCCTTTTTATCGAATCAGTTAGCTTTTTGAACCGGGGTTTAATTCGTTATGTCTCTCTGGATGTCGTGGTCACAGATTTCTGTCGAGATATTAACCTATTATAATTTTATGTACAGTTCTTTGTCCCTATTCGTGCATCCAGGTATACACAAAACGACTCATCTACTCGTATTGTTTTTACATGCAATGTCATCTTTACATAATGCTTTTCTCAAAAGTTTAAATATTTTTGCTGAAAAAGTCACATCATCTTGACAAAAGACTTTCTTGATTTTTGTTACATCCCTGTAAAGATTTATTACTTTAAGCTATTATTTATTATAGTCCATCTGCTCATAAACTACTCAGCGACTATATGCCACCTAACAAAACCTACTTTTGTATATATACATATCATAACAATGCATATATATTTTTATGTCATTGATTTATGCTTGTATTATACTTGATTTTCACTCCCTACTGTTACTCAGTTGAATTTATTAGGGTTGATTCCTCTACATGAGTCAAACATGAAAGCTTGATCAAATAAAAGGGACTTTTATTGAACATGTTAAACCATACACGAAATTATTGATAAAGCTTTATTATCTGTATTAAAAAATTCTGCATGTGGAATAAAAGAATATCTGCAGTCTACAGCACTTGACTGATTCCAAGTGACCAAACAACCAAAACCCTTCTGCCACAATCCTCAAGAAAGATGTGGACATTGCTTTACATATGTACGAACAAATCTAAAAGATCTTTCTCAGAAAAATAAGACGTATGCACTAATGATAACAGAAAAAGCTTTTTTTGGAGCACAAAACTTTTCCTTATAAAATTATATATTGGAATATCTTATTTCTTATAAAGCATAGCATGTTTAGTCGTTTTTGATGATTACTCTAGTTGGTCAAAAGATATAATGGGAATTTTGCAATAGAGCAGCAAGCATTAACTCTTTCAGCTCGCTGACACAGCAGTTGGCATGAGCTGATAGAAGAGAGCTTGAAAGATAATAAGGAAAAATACCTAAATGCTTTTCTACTCCCTGCTACACACACGTTCACTATAAAAAGCTTTTATGGCTTTGTCAAATGAGAGTCGAGATTACATCATTGTAATCTTCAACTTTCTATCCCTCCAGTAACGGAATAAAACAACATGCATGTACATGCGAACTTGTGTGAATTAGAAATTGCTGATGTATGCGTTTATCCGTGTGTTACAACCCAGCCAGGTCATGCTTTTTTCATTATGGGAAAAACAAAATAGTTCCGTTTTTGGTTCAAAAATTTGATGTTTGATTGGAGTTTATGATGAAAACCCTATTACTTTTTTAGCTTAAATGCACCAAAGCGCAAAAAACTTATGTATGGATTTTTTTCTGTTTTTACAGACTGACTAGGATCTACCGTGGAATGGATTGGCCATTCAACCATCATTCCAAAGCACGACCCACGGTGTTTCCAGTTCGAACATGGTCTCTCGTATTTTTAACCCTCAGTTTTGGATTCCTTAGCTTGTGCTCGGTGGTGGTAGCCGACTCAAGTCCTCCAGTTGCGGATGTGGAGGATTTATTCAAAGGTAAAGAAAAGCTACTATGTACATAACATAAATTTTATATAATATTTTACATGTATGCATACGTCGTTAATTATTGGCTGAAAATTCCAAAGCATTCAACAACATAAATTTACTACATGTTATCATTAGATTTTATAACCGTTTCAGTCAGGACATTTTTCATAGAGTTAAATGAATATTTAGTGATGGTTTCTAATTCAGAATTTCTAAAGTATACTCAATGGATTTACTGTATAATAAAACAAGTGCAGTCATTTGGCATGCCTGGTTTTGCATAGTATGATAACAGCAAAACAAATCGTTTCTAGCATTTTGAGCTTTATTTGTATACATTTACAATGAGTTAGCTACTACTTCCAGTTCTGTTTGAAAATTATGGGACATTTAGAGATTTCATATATGATGCCATGAGCCCGCTTTATATTGATCAAAAGCCCTGAAAGTCTTTAAAAGACCGGACGTTTATCACGTTAGGCTTCCAGTGAATGCTTTAATATGGCGTGTTGTGCACTGCTTTAAATTTTAAATGAATTGTTTCCAACATTTTGACAACAAAAGATGTATCTTTATATTTTGCATTATTTTCACTGTAAAAATTAAAGGCACCATGTAGAAAAACAGAAAACTAAAATAGTAATAATCAAGCACTGCTCAAGTAACACACATTCATGAATACATATCCGCGCATAACACTTTTAAATTCCACAATGGCCCTTCTCATCTTCATTTGCTTTTGTCTCTTTTTACGACTCAATGCTCGTTAGTGCACTTAGCTGCACAGATTGGCTTTGTTACGGTTCTATTCATCCCCAAGTTTTTCTCTTTGGGTCCTCCATTTCTATTTTTTCACGTATGTGTATATCATTGTGACTGTGAGCGTAATAATGACATGAGAGAAGAAAAGAAGAGATAATACTACGTGGTGTACAACAAAAATGCAGCAGGGTCTTTACAGGCTAGTTTAACTAAAGGCATGGAGACAAAATGAAAATTATTTGGTTCTGTTTATGTGTCTTTGGGGGCACATGCATGTTGAACATTTTACGAAGGAAACCACTTGAAAGTGCCAAATTTGATTCTCTTGGTCTTTTATTTCCTTGTTTCGACGTGCCATGGTTCAATTTAAATCGTCTTCCATACACAATTTTTTTTCTGTGTTATCCGACACGCTACTAAAGACTTAGGTTGAAGTCGTATTATGAGCATATTAGGGAGGATACGAAATTTCGTACAATATGTAAGTTGGTACTGTGTAAAACGCTTATAATAAGTTTTTAGTTTTGTGTGAAATGCTTTATATTACATTTCTTCAAATAGAAAGCAAACTGTGTAATATGCATATACATACGTAAAGTTCATACGGAGAAAGTAAAACAGAGTGAAAGAAATAATTTCCAACTAACTAACAGGACAAAAGCATGAAATGAATTTAAGAAAGGAGGAAAGAAGCGAGAACAAGATAAACTTTTTGGTCTAAGAGGCAGGCAAAAGTGCAAGAGTAAAAAAGGACAAGCTCTCTTCGTCATTCATTCATTCAATGAATGCAAATGTTGCGACACAAGAGAATCATTTTGAGATATGGAGATTGAGACCGATGTCAAGTGTGCGAGAAATGAAGGTTTGTTGCCAAAACGCGACTTCTTGTATTTAAGTTAACTTGTCAGACGGTTTTAATACTGTACTTGCTCCATTCCCTATTCCCAGTTTATATTAAATAAATATATGTCCTTGTACATAACTTGCATACATTTATACCTACCAAGTTTGACTTCAAAATTTAAGGAATGCGTACAACGCAAAGGATTTTTGTGGAATCGGTACCACTACCAAAGAGGAAACTAGCAGTGATGAAGAAGGTTGCGTGTAAATGCTCCCCCTCTTCGCAATCCTTTCCATTTTCTCGTTAAAATATTACAAAAGGAAGAAACTTGAACAATAGCAAGTCAGAAACTTTAATATTTTCTCTGGAATTATATTACACACTGTACTGTAAAGAAAGAGAAACAAAATGTATGATATTATATTATGACACCCATAAATGTAAATCAGGGAGAGTTGTATCTAGTAACAGTAAACAGTGGTAGGTTAAATATTCAGCGGGACGGAACCAGCAGAACATTCGTTATTGTATTATTTCGTGTCTTTACCAATAAACTCATGTTGAATGAATGAAAGTTGAATGGACAAACTAAAAATCTGTTTGGCTACTACGAATCTCACACAGTCTCCTTCACTTTCTCCTGAGCAATATGCAGTTCATGTTACATTTCCGGTTTCCTGAGTCTTCCTTTCGCTAGGAAAATGAATAGAATGGAAAATGTATGCAAGTGTGAAAACAATACAAAACAATGTAAGTGCTACAGGCGATCTAAAATCACTTTCTTTGTCGTACACATAAAAGCCGCCCTTGCCAGGATTGCTCTTGGAAATGGATTTTTGGTTTCCAACTACCTTTTAACGTGATCATGCACTCCAATCTTATAAGTGAGAACAACTTATTACAGAGTCACACACCCCGCGTGCAGGCGTGCGTGAGTTGTTCTCGTCCAGCGATCATTTAACCTGGGAGCACCGAGAGACAAGGAGTAAAGCAAACCAAGTTACAGCTGGCTCCCTGTGACTGGAAACCAGTCCGCTGTTTTGAAAAATAGCAGCAAGAGTATAAAAGAATGTAAGAGGGGCCTCTGTCTTCTTTTTCTCGTGTGCTTCTTCACTTCGCTTCTTTTTTTTGGCTAGCTCTCCTTTCAGACGGAAAGATGATACGCACATAAAAAATTGCTTCCAGCTTGGAATTTAGGAATGGCACCCCGGAGAGTTGTGTTAATGGTCTGAGATTGCTAGTAACTGCTCTCCTTTCTCAGAAATCTCCTTATTTTCTCTTTCGAGTATTCCATGTCGTACATATACGCGTTCGTACGTATTTACCTCAACTTTCCAATACGTCTTCTTTTCAATATTATAACGTAACCTTTAAGTACTAAGTTTAGACGTTCCAACGAGCCCACTACATGTCAATATGCATTTTTTCTCATCCCCCTAAATTCTCAGAGGGTAATATTTTGACCTTAGATATTTCTGACATTGACAGTCAAATTCCTGGTTCAGTGAAATACAGATATTAACCCTTTTCCCACCATGTACCCATAATACATACGCATAGAAACTTACGCAGTCTGTTTTATATCCAATATTAAACAACTGCCATCTTCCATGATGATGATGCCAGTAAGGTTATTAGGATTTATTAAGTGTCCTACAGAATCACATCGTCAGCCAGGGCAACACATACAAGCATCCCCTCTTATCGATTGACACATGATTATGTAACATGAACTTGCTACACAATACATTGCTTATGCAGTAGTATCCTATTATCCCACTCATGAAAAGGAGATTTCATGGGACATTCTGGATGATGTGAAAGTACTTGGAAATCTATTGCGAATGGTACTCAAAAGGGAATTGGAGAATAAAGCCGGCAAAAACACACTCAACACATATGTACATATGAATACAAACGTCTCTCTGAAGTTGTCTGCTCATCACCATTAGTTTGTTCTTGCTTCCAGCCAACCCCTCACAAAAAAGCAAAACAATGCAAATGAGAAAGCAGTGTGACCTAGTGCTTTTAGATTTAAAGCAATTTTGTGAGGCACAGGAGAAAGCTGTTGCCTTGAACAAAGAGAAAAAGAAAGAATAATAAAATAAGAAATAGAAGAATTGTGTAATATATATTTAGGCATTAAACGTCGTAACGATGACGTCCTCTTATTTCGAACAGTATGAATATAATAAACACAAGTGAGATACATGTGAAATAGTATATCAAATAAAACATCCAGGGTCAAAGTATGTAGCTCTTTGTCTGTGATAAAATATATTGTTCGCAAATCCTCTAATGCTCACTTGCAGCTCCGTGAGTCTTCCCGTGAATACCTACAACATTCAGCTAACTACCTATGTAAGCATCTCTAGCCGTCAGGAG
>JAHZNG010002874.1:0-11201 GCA_027744375.1 Orchesellides sinensis
AGGCCAATTTTCCCGCCGCTATAACTTCCGATTGGGTATGCACTTTACAAAAATATTTTACCAGCATGTGTAACTCAACTTGCTTTATCAATTTATGCAATAAAAACTTGGGGCCCAAAAATCGCCCTTATTAGCCATTGTCCTTTGGGGTAGATTCCTCATATCCATTTTCTTCTCAATTCGTATGCAAGCAATCCCAAATCGGATCTTAGGATTTCCTTTCCTCCCTCGTCTCAGGCCACCACCTCTTACTCTTCGGGAGAACTCTTTCAAACGGTTGATGGATGCATCTGTACGTAATTCCTTCAAAACGTTTATTGATACTTTGTTGAGAGTATCAGTACTTGCGGCGGTTTTCTTGGTTGTTTTCATTGTGCTCACGATACCAGTAAATAGCTTTGAACTCTCTTGTATACAACTGGCGTTTGTGAGTCGGCTTGAAATGATGTGTGGGAATTCGTAACAGTGGTATGGTTGCAGCTTTCTCCATGTTTGACCAAACGTCACAGTAAATATTTCATTTTGCCTGTAGTAAAACAGTATTATATTAATATTCTTCTGACTCCCCAGTGGAATTCCAACTTGATCACTTATTGTTTCAAGTTTTTTAAAGTTCACTTCTTGAACATATCCAACGATCTGAAAACCATACTGATTTGGCAACAAAGTTGTAGGCGTTGAGTTGCCAATTTGCTGCGATTGCGAGGTGCTAGGGACAGAGGCAGGCGGAACCGTTTGTGGCGTTATTGTAATCGAGGATGAATTGTGTTCAGGTTGCACTGGGACAAAAGAAGTCAACTTTTCAGTCTCCATTTGCTGAGTGTGTACTGCTGTAGAGGCAGTGGGAGAAGAAGTTTCCAACTGACGGATAGTCAAGGGTAGAGTATTCATTTGCGGATTTGATGCAACACGAGTTACGTGAAGCGTTTCGATTTGTGACGGTACGGCAACGCCAGTCGAAGATGGTGAAATCAATTGCAGTGGTGATGTAATGCCAGTCTTTCCTTGCTGAGGACATTCCGTTTCATCTCTAGATTTATTTGTCGTGCTTTGTTGGGGTGATATTTCGGATGTTGAAGTTTGCATTTGTTGGTTGCCTGCTGTTCTGTATTCTTGAGATCTTTTCTCGAACCTAGGCTGATTTTTAAGCTTTAAATTTACTTCTTTCATGATTTCCTCAATAATTTTCAATTCCGGTAGTTTTGTGTCTTTAAATTTCCCTTTCATGATCTTGTCAATAGGTATGCGATGAATACTGAATGCAGACACCGTCACCCGCTCTTGACTATTATCATCACTGCTAATTTGATTGTCGTCTTCGTCAGTAGCACCATCGCTGAGGTCTTCTTCAACACAGTGAGCTGAAGAAATGTTTCTTCCGTAGGAAGCTTTTGCAGCTCGTAGCATTATTTTTGGTTGTCGAGATGCAGCTAATTTAGGGCGCTTGACTCTGACTGAAGTACTAGTGGCTAAATTTGTAACTCTGGTGGCCATTTTACGTTTGAAAGTTGTTGAAGCTGGCAACTGTAATTGATGAGCTGTTTTCTGTTGGCTAGATGCACTGCTGGAGTTGGTCGACAAGGGTAATGGAGATACTCCAATAGGTTCTACTTCTCCAATAGATTCTCCTTCTTCAATAGATTCTTCTTCTCCAGTAGATTCTTCTTCTCCAGATGATTCCCCTCCTTCAGAAGATGTTGCTGCTTCGTTACTCCTACGACCGTCTTCCTGATTTTCTAATACCAAACGACTTGACTGCGCTGCTCTTGAAACGCTGGGCTGTATAATTCCTGCTTGAGCTAAGAATGATTACGCAACAACAATAGTGAAACTTCTAGCAATTCAGTGTAATTGACATGACTTCATATTTAATTTAAATTTAAAAAAACTTTACCTGTAGCTACTGAAGATGATGGAACAGCATTCCAGCCTTCATCAGTCGGAATCAACTTCATAGATTCATCGATTTCCTGTTGTCGTTGTAGGACACCCTGCACAACAGAACACCCTGGAATATTATTATTATCTTCTTGCCCCCCTTAAAATTTAAGAGACAATACAAAATGCAACAATACATTACAAAAGCGTTTCAGATTAGAGCATTAACACTTTATCGTTACCCAGACCTGAATCGATCGTTAAAAACCTTTGAAATAAAAAAACCTACCTGTGGGAACAGGATCTCCAAAGTTCCGTTGCGCTGCCATTGCAGGCGGCTGTACTGCTCAGTCGTTGTTGGGGATGGCAAGGGGTCTTGTGTACTTGTGACTTGACTGCTGATTTAGTTAAGTGGGATTGATAAATACTAAATTGCTTTTACTATTTAAATGAACACTTATGATGAAATGGCACTATAGTGTTATAACAGCGTCAATTTTATTATATGTAATTTGCAAGAGGAATTTTTAATGAATTCAATATTTTCTCTAGAATACGAATTAGTAAATAGTATAAAATTTCCTCACGACAATATAATAATATGTTTCTTTAAGCGATCTCAACAAATTGACTGAAACAGTATGCACATGCAGTCAAGTCAAATCAGGAATAGGTCAATTTTCTCGACTCATGTCCTTCAAATGTATTAGTCTATCTCTGCTGCCTTGAACGTTGCGTACTGTTATCAATTACAACGTTACTCCAACCAATTGCTTTGCCTGTGGCATTTGGCATATTGGATTATGGATCCCTACAGCTTTAATTTCAAGCTTGATTAATTATGTAATCTTTATTAATGCATATTGATAGATAGGTATGAATAAAATGCAAATCAGTTATATGGATTATAAATCCCTACAGCTTTAATTTCAAGCTTGATTAATTATGTAATCTTTATTAATGCATATTGATAGATAGGTATGAATAAAATGCAAATCAGTTATAGATATGGCAAGAACTGCACATTGGAATTGCAACTCGAATCAGATATGGACGATTTGTTTTCATTGAAAGCAATTTATCATTCCAAATGTCGAATATGCGTAGACTGTGAATATACATGAATCCAGATTTATACAAAAACGTAATTTATTCGTTTACACCTGCATACATGCTTAGAACGACAACGACATAGAATTAAAACTAAATCAATTTTTACAAGAAAAAACGTAGTTTTATGAAAACGTTATGTATACATCCTGTGTTCATTACGACAGTACACATCCTGTATCTCCAGCACCGTTGTTATCTCCGGTTGATGGCCGTTTTGGATGTGGTTCCATTTGTACAATAGGTTTCATCAGATGTATTAAATGCTCAATCTCACATTTAATTTCAGCGTCTGAAACTCCACTCATCTGACGATACTCAATTACTTCATGGTACAGCTCTAGAATTTCATGGTATTCCTGCCTTAAACTTTGAATCTCTGAATCTAGATCACTTTGAGCATTTCTTCCTCCGACAGAAGACGATGAATTATTGCTCAGGAAATGGGAAACTAGGTTTTGATCCTCCAACATGAAAACGAGAAACTCCAGGCGGGCCATGCGAGCTCGAGCATAGAAGAGAAGGTAGCGAACTGAGGAGAATTATATTTATGGACAGGAAACAATTAATTGCTTCTAATTATGTAAATAAATGTAAGTACGCACCTCTATGAAAAGATAACCCCGGTGAAGTAACATTTCTGACGCTGAGCACATGAAAACAAAGTGAAATGAAGTATTCACATGTAATCACAATTTCCTGGGCACAGCTTCCCCTGTACCTTAGATCCGGGTCTTTGGCCCACTCTTTCATTATGGCATCCTCCGCTTGGGTCACAATCCAATGGTTATTGTGCAACACAGTCTTTGAGTTCTGGAGGAATCTTACAAGCAAAGATACTTTTCCTAAGCACGATCTCAATCTACTTTCCAACGCATTTACTAACCCTTCCACAAACTCGAGGGATTCCAAATGTCCACAACGATCACATTTCCATTTAGATTGGGAGTCAGTTGGAGATGCTAGGTTTTTATAACCACTCATACAATTCTCACATACAACAGCGGAAACAAATGAGCCAAGTTCGGAAGGGTCAAGACACCGAGGACATTTACAAGCAAACCCTCCCACAGTTCGGAACATTTGCTGACGCTTGGCAGTGCCAAAAGTGGAGTATTGATTGGAATAGCAGACAGTGATTACGTCGTCCTTTTTAATGTTTTGGGAAGCCTTGATAGCAATCTGATGACTGGGATCTTCACTCAGAGTCCACCAACAGTTTGGTGTGCAGGAGTGTGCGATCATACTTGCTTGGAGAAAAAGACAGATGGCACATCTAGTACAAAATTAAATTAATTTAAAACTTTTAAGCCAACCTTTAGTGTTGTTTGTGTTAAAATAAATTTTACCCAGCAAATTCAGCGTTTTCGTTGAAGGTGTTACTGAAGGCGTTAATGTTTATTATGCTCAGTATCCTACAACATTCCTCCCTGCTACTTAACTCAGATTCCAACAACGGGAAAATAAGCTGAATGTCATCGAGCATCAAGTCAAAGTTCCATGGGCGAGTTCCAAGGGCAGTTTGACTTTGTAGGCTGAGAATGGAATCGCTGAAAAGTGATGGATTATGTTGCTTTACGAGTAAACAACGGATAAGCTGAATCATCACAGAGGTTGTCACAATATTCACGTAATCCCCGGGTGGAGGATAGGGTAATTTATTTTCTTGGAACAGAAGGCACTCGTTGTCCTTATGTTGGAATAGCTGGACGGACATTACAAGTATTTTTAAAACTTAATATTAATCAACCAATCAATTAAAACAGATGGTAAATGACAAACTATGTTACTTCTTCACAAGCTGGAGAGCAAACAGGCCAGTTGCATTTCGAACATCGTTTCACCAACGATAAATGTGGGACTGGAGACGGAGAAGGCAAGGTGGGGCGATTCTTATTGTCGGTGCAAGTCTCCTCTGGATTATCATCTTCCGTATTATTTCTAGTACCAGTTTTCATATGTCTACAGCAACCCAGGCAAAGTGGCTCTTCAAAAGTGACCTTGTCATCTATAGGCCAAGGGGCGCACATGACAGGATCTTCCAGCAGAATTTGGCTCTTCCGGGAAATATCTGTGGCTGCCACGACGTAGCGCCCAAACTCTTCATTCCTTTTAATGCTGTAAAGTAACCCTTTTTCTTTCGTGGTGGGATCATTATCATTATTGCTAGCAAGGCAATTACTTTCACCTTCCTGGACATTAATGAATATTAGCACACTTACCATTGCTTGAATATTTTATGAAATGTAGAAAATTTAATGATGAAGTTTTATAGTCAAGTCGTTAAAGGCATCATCTGTGGAAGCCCAGTATACAATCTATGCTGCAGTAGTACGGCTGATGCAGCAACGCAACATTTGGAATGTTTTTTTTTGTTGGAAACACATATATTTACAGTACATGCCTTGTCTTCCAATCTGCGGATCACATGTTATGTTATAAGCCACCTAGAAATCGATCCACATGATAAAACCACATACTTTCTTTTCCAAACAAGTGAAAGCTGGAATCTGAGTTGGAAGAAGTGCTGTGCTGCATTGCATAGGTCCCCATCGTTATGCTAGAATATTATATCCAGGACATAGTTCCCAGGAAAATCAAGCTTTAAAAAGGTTGTGTAGGCTTGTTATCTGGTAGTCGCATTATTCATTTCTTTGTTCACCAATGCTAAAGCTTATTGCATTCAATTTTACATGCTGGAGAAAAAACGTAACCTATACAACCCACTTGTCCAGAGTGTATATATGTTACGTTATTATTGAACAAACAGTGTATTTTCCAGTAATTTATTTCTAGGGATGAAAATTTTTGTGATTAAACCTTGCGAGTAAAGATTATGAACACAGTATACGTTGCATTTTGCTCTGATTTTCTTTAATGATAAAAAGGTTACTTTAAATATGTCTGAGCCTGACTTGCCCGAAATAAATGACTCCACTGGTGGCGCTGTGTTAGGAACTGAAGAAGAGTTGGAAGAAACTTCAGGTGCAGAGTATGAAGACATTGCGGATGCAGATGAAGACGGTGACGGAATTGGTGTGGGTGTTGGTGGCGACACTACAGGTGTAGATGATGACGACCTTGATGAAGATTTGGAGTATGAGGACAACGAAGATAATGACAATTTCAACGAAGATAATGAAAATGTCAACGAAGGTGACGTAGATGGCGAAGGGGAGGAAGAAGATGGCGATTATCCAGATGAACAACAGGAGGGATTTGATGAGAGGGAGAGTGAAGAGCTGGACTTTGGAAGTTCCCATCATGGATCACTTCATGCGGAAGCTAGAAAGTTATTAAACATATTTGTCAAAGCAGCTAAACCTTTTAAAATTAATTTAAGCGAGTTAGTTACCAACAGATTTTTTTTCTTTCAGAACTGCCAATGAAGTCAGTCCGCCAGGCCAAACTTACCACGGTGGTTACGGAGGTTTCTCGCCGTCGTCTCAGCTAAGCCCAAAATCCTACCAATACCAACGATACAGTGAATACGGCGGAGAAGATTATATATTTGGAGATGACGACTGGAGGGTTCATGAAAGTTCAGATTATAACGCAGACCAGTCAGATGGAGAGCCAGCCACAACCCCCTCTCAGTCACCTATAAGCCATCCCGAAGAGGAAGAGGAGGAAGACGACATCGTAGTGGAAAATGTATCTGAGCCAGGGGAACCGGAACTGCCAACAATCACAAGTCAACTTGAGTTTGACAAAGAAGTAATGATAATTCCGGAGGACCCTGCTAGACAAAAGCTAGAAGCATTGGCAGCAGACCCCGCTAGAAGACAAGATTCCATTTTAAAGCTTATTCCTCCTCCACATGTAGAAGGAGAAATTGGTCCATGCGACCCTGAATACAAGTCTCAGACAATGCCGCGAATGGATAGGTGTCCAAGCATTGAAAGCTTTTTCCGGTTAAAGAAATTGATTGATGTCCACTTTTATTTGTATCCTGGTGGAAGGATGATCAGCAGAGACTGTCGTTTAGACGCCACCATTTACCAACTGAAATCTGCTATATCCCACTTTGTACAAGTACCTGCTGACCATCTTGATCTTAGGAGGAAAAAGAATTTAGTAGCTGATAACAGGACATTGATTGAGTTAGGGGCTGGTCCAATGACAAAAATGAAGTTTACTGTTGAGATCAACAAAAGAATTCCGGGAAGCTATGTTCTCAAGCTACCTAAAGACAAGGAAACGTTATCCCCAAGAGAGACAGTGCGGACTGTGTCGGTGACTACACAAACTGGACAGACAAAACAGGTCAATGTGACCATTGTGCATCCTACAGAGCCGAAGGCAAAACTGGGTGGTTATCAGGACTCCAGAACAACTACAAAATATCTTCACGCTACAACTTCATCATTTGAGATCGACACTGACCAATGGGAGCAGTCTGATACACATAAAGCAGTTCAATGCTTTAATGATAAGGTGGCCCAAACTCAGACAAGGATGGATGTTGGTCAGCAAATGGAAAGAGCAGATTATTACGTGTCGAGAAAAAATGACAGGATTATTCGAGCCAAGCCGTATGTATCATTTAAAGAGTTGGAAAAGAAGCGTTTTGCAGCTGTACGTAAAAACTAGTAATTAAATTCCAATACAATTCAATTAATCCTGAATGAAAGGATTAATCCAAAATTGTCTTTTAAAGATTATTACTATTCAACGGTACTGGCGAGGCTGGTTAGCAAGGACAGAGAGGAAGCTGCGAATGGAAGGTCTCATAAAAAGAATTCAATGGGCTGAGAAGATTCGGAAAGGACGTATTGACCAACGTTATGCCATTATGGAAGATGAAATACGGCGACAGGAGAATCCAACAAGGATGGTAGACATGGAGCTTCTTTACCGAGCAATCAATCTCTGGAGAAAGGAACAGGAGGAGTATGTGATGACAAATAGATGGGGAGCTGAGAGGAAGGCGGCCCTTGCTATTCTCACTGAAATGGAAGCCGACCTTTTGCTGGATTTGGAGCGAACAAGGAAAAGAATCAAGGAGGATGGACGAGAAAACCTGATCGAAGCCCAGTATTCAAAAATGGGGAAACCAAAACGGTGGCTGGGGTCGAAGACGGATACTTTTATAACGCTGGATACAAAGGAACGACTGAATGTACGTCAGCTTCACCACACATACAGGGACCTTAAGGCTCCAGTTCCTCAGAATTCAGAGGAAGCGCTAAAAGAGCGGTTTGAGTTGTTGGGCAGGGTAAATGAAATGATTAAAGGGTTAACGAGCAGATTAGGTGTGATGCTGAGCGACCTGATCACCCGAGAGCTTACCTATATCCGGACAAACTGTCCAAATACTTTGATGCAAGGATTAAGAAAGAGGATTGCCAACTGCTTTTTTCTTCTGTGTCAAGATCCTCTATTTAATCCGGAAGCTAAGAGGATTCAGAAGGTACCATTTGATTACACAAAGCTGAGGAAGGACATGGTACAGTGCAAGGGTTGTAGGAGAATGCAGTACAGGGATGAGTTTACCATTCAAAGAGGAACCACAGTCACAACTCGGTGTCATACTTGCATGGGACTTTATAGGACGGCTATTCTCAGAGTGGATTTGAATCTGTACAGGCACATGCTTGATGAGCTGAGGAAGGATGAGTTGGCTGCGGGTGTATCCAACTCCGTCACTTTCCTGATTGATGTACGAAAAAATATGATTAATTTTATCGCCATTACAGTCAGTCTAACCAATATAAGCAGAGTTTATAGATAAACAAAAAAATACTTCGTTAAAATTTTCCAGGCATTTGATCTTCAGTTTCTTGTTGAGCAAATCTGGCATGGTCAATCTGCGCTGAGTGGAATTGATAACAGATATCTACTCCGGCTGTGCCGATGGATTCGCGAGCAACCTTGGTCTCCCTGGAATTGCGTTTTGCTAACTGAAGAAGAAGCTGTGTCTCACTTGCAATTAGGAAACATGAAGGATGTTAGCAGATGAATTCAATTATATTTAGGATTTTTAAATTACTTAGTCAAAATTTATTTGTTTGTTAAATATATTACATTTATTTATTTTTAGGCATATCGAGATTCCTTCTTCCACAAAGTATTTGTGAAACAATGCACTGCCAAGACATACTTTGAAGGCCTGGCAAAGTTGGCGATTGGGTTGGATGAGCGGATTTCTGAAGGTTGTGCTCTATACTGGGAGAAGGAGAAGCAATCTAAGTTGATGAGGGAAAAGTTCAAAAGGAAAGCGAGGCTTTTAAAGTTTTTTGCTGTGAAGTAAAGAGTTTTAACGGATATAGACAGTATAATTAGCCCAAAATAAATACCATACTTTTTATTGTTAAATCGCAAAACAACAGAACATGAATAACTAAATAACTTCAAAGTAAATATTAAATTGTATATGTATGTAGTGTTTAAATAATGTACGTAAAATTGAAATTCTTGAACTGGAAATTCCACTCGGCATCCTCCGGATTTATTAACTCACCCTCTTTCTCTGGTGACAATGTTAGACCGACAGTTGTAGTTTGGATTTTATACTGATCACACCCATACACATTTTGAGGAAAGTCGCAAAATCTATCTCTAAGATTATACACAAGGTCGAGGGGACATTCCCTGTGAACTTTTACAAAACCGTTGATGGCACTGCTGCTATTGTCTTTGACACAAGCGAAAAACTGCTTGGCACAAAGCTCCAGAGGAAAGTCCCCTACTTGCGTGCACATGTCACCTAATAGATGCTCTGGCTTTTCAGTGGTGGGTGGGGCAACGGTGGGCTGTTCATCTTCTATTGCAGGTCGCTCTGGAATTGGTGGCTTGCCTGAGCCTTTTAGGGTATGCATAATTGTTTTCAGAAGGATAAACTTAATTCCATGGCAGGTGCCATGAAAGTCGTCCATGTCGATTGACCAGGCCATTGCACCTGTATAAAATGGTAACATATTTAGTTATAGGCCAGATTTGTAGGGATAGATCAAAGCTTCTGCAATAATAACTTGTACAAAATTGAGATGAGTATTACCTCCAAGACCCATTTTAACAACGTAATCAGTCTATATAAATTTGTTTAAAATATTAACAATAATATTTTGTTTGTTTATATCGTTTGATTGTGAATTTATGTAAGCTTTGTGGTGGCCAACCTTGTAAAAAATGCTTTCGACATCATCATATCCTATCCATTTTTCTTTGTTGTAGGCATACGGTGCTTTTACTTCTTCATCAACCCCTCGACTCCATTGCCCCATTTCAGCTTTGAAAACTGAGCAGATCTATAAAATTATGATCACTAGTATAACAAAATTTTGCCAACGCGTGATAGCTGGGGGATATTTTTTAGTAATATTTATTGGTATTACCTCCTGATAAGACCATACACCGGGTTGTCTTGTATAAGGACCATTTACGATACGGCTATGGGCTGGGTCAAACAAACTCGTCCTCTCTGGATCTACTAACGTAAACCCTCGACCAAACATGGGCATACCTACGATTAGCTTCGGTTTTGGCACACCAGATCTCAGGTAGTAATTTACAGTGTCATTCTGTGATAGTCAAGAAGTTTGTTGTAGCATAAAGAAGAACTCTCTCTCCCAAAAAATTCAAATCGACTACTTACGACGTTTGCAACAGGATCATAAGCTTTATCCATTGGATCCGAATACATGGGGGCATGATGAGCAACGAATGGCTCCCACCCTGTGTAAAGTATATTTCCGAGTTGATTAAATATGACGCAATTATTTTCCTAAAAACTGTGTTAGAAAATAATGAAGCTTTTGCATACCTCCATGAAAGTTGAAGCACAGAACGTTTACAAAGTCTAGAGATCTGCAAAAATTATGCATTAAGTACATAAATTACTGAATTATACCATTTTTCAAAGGTGTGGTTGTAGTTTGGCAAGCTGGCTTTACCTGGCAATATCTCCAATGTCGTATGCATTCTTTGCAACGGTCTGATTCCCCGTTACAGTTGCAGACAATTGAAATGTTGTGTTAAGGTTTTTGGAAATGGAGTCCAGTACACTCCTAAAGCTCTTCACAAATGCAGATAAATTTGACTGAAATATGTATGAAGAGCAAGTTAAAGATAATATGTAATTTTATATTTGACACAAAGAAATTTGATTAAAACAACATTCAATGGTAGGTTACAATGTTTTACCTTATCCGAGCTGTTTCCACCTCTCGTTGGCATTCCGGGGTACTCCCATGCTAAGTCAAACCCATCGA
>JAHZNG010002875.1:0-17781 GCA_027744375.1 Orchesellides sinensis
TTGGAAAATATCCGAATATATTAGTTGAAAATATATACATAGACTTACAACTAGAAGAGAAAATATGGTAGCTGATTTGTTAACAAGGATGTTTAGCTAATAAAGTATAAAAAATCAATAATATTCATTAACTGATTTGAATTTTATTGTATTAAATTCAATGGTATTAGTGGATTTAAATTTTCATTTCACTAAAATAAAACGTTTTAATTTTGATTATTTCAGTCAAATCCTAAGGAAAGAAGCTCAATCTTCCAATGTTCCTCCAGGGATGGGTGTAATGAACCTCAAGCTGGCCGCAGAAATCTCGGCAGAGTTTGTGGACCAGTCTTCCCCAACAGAAGAAGTTTGCCAACTTCCCAAGAACCCCTACTACCGCCAACATAGTCGTAACAGAAGTTTAGACTCTGCGCAGGTCTTGTCATGCTTCCATCACCATCATCATCATGATGATCAGTCCTCAAGCGAATTCGGCAGTCCCGTCCAACTTCCCCTCTCATCCATGTCAACCAAGTCCCATTCTCCCGGGGCAATAGTTAATGATAGGATAATGAGTATGAGACAGCAGCATTGTTGTCTGTACCACGACTTTAGAACTGTAGCCGGTGAATCTCATCCCCATGATCTACCCTCTAGTAAGTTGAAGTGCACTTGTGCGACAAGTTCTGACGACTCGGGGATTTGTTCCGGTGCTAGTGGAACGACGGGATCTGAAACGGACGATTTAAATTGTAGTGTTGCATGTGATACTTATGATGATGACGAGGATGATGTGAAGGCACCAGACTCAAATAGTCCAAGACTGAGTTTTGATTCCGCCGTATTGACTGATGACCATGAAGAAGTGGTTGATGATGGCGAAGACGCATTAGAGACTTCATTAGACACTGTTGTATTAAATAGGTGCTTAGGTGTGCAAGGTGGTATTGAGGGGGAGGATACTATGGTGGAGGGTGGAGACGTTGAGGTAGATCTAGATCTGACTTTGATAAACGATGAAGTGAACTCGGTTAGCGCTGGAGTGCTCTTGGCAGCACCAATAGAAACTAGTGCAACAACAGCTTTACCTTCCTGCGGAGGAATGGATCCAGAGAAAGACAGTTGTGAGAATGGAAGTGTACTGGCGGAAAGCAATGAGTCTGGTAACGTCAGCTCAGTAATTCCTACCAGCTCAAGTGGAAGTTCGCTCTTAAGTAGAATCAGCCGTGTTGGGAAAAGCCAGCCTAGTTGTAAAAATAATTCCATAACAAGCGGGAGTGGGAATGCAACCCCTACGTCAAGTGGAACGTCGAGTGGCATCAGTACCAGCAACATAGCTGCTGGAATGAGGAGCAAGCTAAGACTGAACTTTGGGAAAGGGAAAGAGAAAACGAAAGTTTCAAGTTCCACTCCTGTGTCAGAACAAACAGAAACGCCGAAAACACCCACGGACAGTAGTTTACCAAAATCTACTCCACTAGTGGCAACAACTGTTATCGATGGTGTTGCTGGAACAAGTGCCAATAATAGTAATACTACAAGTGGGGACGTTGAAGAGGAAAGGAAATCAGAAGACGTGCGCATTGATTCTGAGGGGACATGTACTCAAATTACGGAAGTCTCAAAGTCGAAATCGTGGTTGTTGCGATTTTTTTGAAAGTCAGGTGTTCAATATGTCTTATGCCATTGGATATTTATTCACTTCAAAAGAGCCTGGAGTCCAACAATATATTGGTAAAGTAAAATTATGTAAAAATCAAGATTGACAATAACTGTACTGTACATGTGTATTTTAGAAAGTAATTATATGTGGTTTTTAAATTCGCAGTTAATAGAATGTTTGGTTTTCCGGAGAGAGAAGTTGACTTCTTTCTTCCCCAGCTTGTGACCATGTACGTTCAGATGCCTGATGTTGCGGAAGTATTGCATCCTTATTTAATTTCAAGGTAAAATTCAAACTTTTTAATGTAAACCTTTAGAGTTTAGGTTTGGTGTTATTAACGACTTGTCTTATTGACTTTACAGATGCCGAAAGTCTGTCAACTTTAGTCTCCAATGTGCCTGGTTGTTAGACGCGTACTCGGTCGATTGTCTGACACAATCTAGGAAAAAGTCACATGGGACTAAGCTAAAGAATTTAATTCTAAGTGATTCCTTAAGGTACGTAGTATAAGTTGTGTATAATTTAAAACCTTCTGCTTCATGTATTTGATGGAAAAATAATGAAGACTTTTTTATATTCAGACCGAAAGATGTAAAGAATTTCCGTAAACTTATCTCCGTGTATTCTCCTACCTCGCCAACTAGTGGACCACCGACATTCCCATCTGTGTCAGGCCCCGCCGGACAGACATTATTAGTGCCACCAAGCTCCTCCGGAGCCACCACGACGAAACCTAAAACACATCAGAGATCATTCTCGGACGCTCCTGCAATGAGGCAAGGATTTAGTGAGACTAACTTAACTAATAAAACCGGTCACAAACGTGTAGCCTCTTTTGGACTTCCAAGAAACTGTCTGGGTGATCTAACGTCAGGACATGCGTTTGATAACGGCTGCATGTGCTTTGAACCTGTATTTAGTGAGCTAAAACAATCCAATGAAGATTGTGTTTGTGGGGTAGGTTAACTAATCTAATCCCCTTTTCTTTAGTTATATAGTCTTTTAGGCTAAGGTTGATTGTGCTGCAGTAAAGTAACAATGTCAATATGAATCTAAATTACTATAGGCTGCAAGATTGGCTCCACAACTAGAGTTCATGAATTCCCTCATTCAGATTGGCAAAAATTTGTCGGCCGTCATCAACAAAGACGACAAAACTCCAAAACTAATTGCTGAACTGAATTTGGTGAATCTAAATTTGCCGGCAAGGGTATGGCTTCCTGTTTATGGCCATAAACCTCATATTATCTTGCGCATTCCTCCACAAGATGCAACCGTCCTCAACTCTAAAGACAAGGTATTGTAATATAATTATTTTAATTATATAAGTGCAACATAATCTTTTATAATGCAAAGATTAATGGCAAATCCTAATTTTTGCTTTCATATTACAGACTCCATACATGATTTATGCTGAAGTTCTTGAGGTTGAAAACATTCAGTCAGCTAGAATACCACCGAAACCAACTATTAACAATCTTTTACGACACTCGAGATCGGAAGAAAATATTGCCGAGGGCGAAGGAAATCCTCCATCATCATCGTCAAGTACAAGACAAATAAGTCTATGTGTGGGGTCACCCCCTTCTTCATCAGCTTCCAACCTGCCAACGACGGGTAATAGCTCAATGGACTTGCATGTCGGGTCTGACTGTTGGTCTCAAGAAGACGATGAAATATCTCTGCAGGTATGTTCGAGAGAGTTTAACCCGAGCTGATTTAAATAAGACTTCTCTACATGGCTTTTGAAAACAATTTTTCAGTACCTCCAAATGAAGTCTAAACGATGTGATCGTGATACGATAAGTCAGATGAGTCAGGACTCCTGCGATTCTCGTGAACCGGTGTTTGTATCAGCGATTGATATTAGGAGGAGACTATCGGAGTCTTTAAATGCCCCGAAAAATACCTTCCAAAGGGATCCTGAAGATCCAAGTGCATCTGTACTAAAGGAGCCATTCCAGCTTAAGGTGTGTACTTAGCTGTGATAACAACTTGTATTGAATTGAATGCATGTTATTTAATTACTCTCTATATACTTGAACTTAATATTATCTTGGTACGGAATTACAGGAACAACGAATAAAAACAAGCAGTCCGTTTGGTCATCTAACAGGATGGAAACTTTTTCCATGTATTGTGAAGTGCGGCGACGATTTGCGTCAAGAGCTTTTAGCTTATCAACTTTTATCATTGCTGAAAGATATATGGGAAGAAGAAAGAGTGCCATTATGGGTCAAACCCTGCAGGTAATATCCATTGAGACATGTTACCGCAATTATTGTGTTACGTATGATAATATAATTTATGGTTTATTTATAAATTATTTAAATGTTGTTGTTTTATACAGTTGACAGTCTAAATTCTTAAAAAGAAAAGAGCATTTAACTTAAGAATTTTTTAAAATAATGCTTATGATGACATTTTAGGCACAATGGAAACATTCTTCTGGACAGTGAAGGCCATTTAATCCATATTGACTTCGGATTTATTTTATCTGCGTCACCAAAGAACCTAGGCTTTGAAAATTCTCCATTTAAGCTAACTGAAGAATTTGTTCAAGTTATGGGAGGAACTGGATCTGACATGTTTGAGTATTTTAAAATTCTAATGCTTCAGGTATACTTTTTGCAAAGAAACATCATAGTATCCTGCACTTTTGTGATGTGATGTAGTTAAACCAATCTGTTGCTTGATGCTTGCATTTGTAGGGACTGGTGGCAGCTCGCAAGTATTCCGATAAAATATTGCATTTGGTGGAAATTATGCGTTCAGGTAAGGGCTAAGCCATCTAAATTTTATTCAATGTGACGTTCTTTTCACGAAAAAGCAATCTCAAATGTAATTTTTTTTGTTCATAGGATGTCCACTTCCTTGCTTTAAGTCTGGAGTGTCAACAGTCACATCCATGAAAAGCAGGTTCCATATGAGTATGACAGAGGAGCAGTTGCAGTCGCTTGTTAATGACCTTGTCAACCAAGCCCTTAATTCCCTTACCACCACTTTATATGACCGTTTCCAATATTTCACAAATGGAATTTTGTGATTTTTGATCGCCAACGTTTTCATTGTTATGACTTAATCTAAATGGATTACCCATCCATTTTGTAATGTAAGGTTTTGGATCCAGAAATAATCGTCTAATAATACATGCGGCTGGTGTTGTATTATATTATGAACTTTAACATTGCTAATGTACGTTTAACAGTTAATACTTTAAGTTAATATGTTCTGAACGTACAGCATAGTTTTTCTGTTACCAGCTTTTGAAATCCTGTTTCATGAAGGATACATATTGATATTGCATTCTCTACGTTTGTAATTAAGAATTAATTATTTTAAAAATCATGCATGTCTTGAACCAGAGCTTTCATACATACGTTTGATACTCTACATCCGTCACAGAGTGCTAATTGTTTACGTGTGTTGCCATTAATAGAACATTTTGGTACAATATTACAGCTGGAGAAGTCAGAATTTTGTCGTTTTGAAAATAATCAAAAATTATAGTATATATCGGTAATCTATTTACAAATCATCGAGTAAACATTAGAATCTGTCTGGATTGAAGTTCCATTATCTTTGTCTCCTTTTGAAAGTAACTGTAGTATAATTTGTATGGGTACAAGACAAGACAATGTTTAGATATTAGAGACTTGCGGATTTTATTACATATGTATAACGTGTATATGAGATGAAGGGAGAAAACTGACTAAATTTAACCACGTCGAACTGTCATTCCTAAATGGTCGGCTTGCTCATTTCATTGCATTATATATTGATAACGGTTTTTTATTATTATAATTAATCTAAATACTTCAGGATTCTCTATTGTTTAAAGTCAAATGTGCCTAAAAACAGTTTGGTACTATTACGTAAATCACATCGATAGAATTTCAAGATTAAGCATTTAGTTAGAGCAAATGAATGAATAGTTGTACTGAGTATTATGTAAGCCTGATACTTCTGTATATAATTGAACTGTGTCAATTTATAGTTTGCGCTGAACTTTTATATAATGATTTGATTTGTTCAATCACAAATTCCTACCTACATAGACTATTTACTAAAAACATAGGCAATGGACTGATTAAAAGCATCATTATTATAATATATTCTCTAAAAGTAAGTATAATATTCGTGATGTCGGAACGGAAGAGGTCAGAAACGCATATAGTGTATAGGTGAAATATTTATATTATTTTCAGTTTATGAATAAAGTGTCTGATAATGTCAAACTGAATCAATTTTTGGTGTTGGATAAATTATTTGCATAGGTGTATTATGTTTAAATATATGGTATAATATATGCAGATGAATATTTTTAATAAACATAATATTGCAATTGTGGCGATATAAATGAAAAATGTAGATCAATATCGCCAGCTGCAAGGATGGAAAAATTATCCACTTATAAACTTAGTATTCTTTTGTATTTGTATACAAGTGATTTATTCAAGAAAATGCATTGCATCGCATTCGTCTCCTGCACATTTAACCATTATATAGAACAGTGAAACACATAATCAGGCCTTTCGAGAAACCACATTAAAGAAATAACGTTTACTTTCGATAATTTTCAGTTTCCCTTACGGGAAGAAACTTTTGGACTAATTTTCAATTGACTCGATTTTCCTACTTACAATATCTGCAATTATTACTAGTAAAACAATTTCTTTCGTATCACTCATACTATTTCGTTCATACAAATATAATCATCGTCCAATACAATTTCAAACACTCAAATTCATGATTCAGGAAGTATTTATACAGTTATCTGCGAATATGACGGCCTCATAATTGGCACAAATTATTGCATTGAAATGGATCACTCACAATCCACAAACACACTCATTTTAGACAAGGGTTGAAAGTTTAAATAACCTATTTTCTAATCGGGTACAGTATTGACAATATGATACAAGAGTTGAATGTTGGGGCTGTTAGCTATAAAAACACTAAATTTAAATATAAATGCGAAATTTTTACAAGTCAAGCCAGAATTTTATCAAGATTTTGTTCAAGTAAACCAATTCTTTTGATTTATTATTATAGAAGTCGCATTCTTTATTTACAGTAATAAAACTAAAGATTAAGAAATATGTACATGGAATCTGAATCAGAATTATGGCTTTTAAGTACATGCGTCAAATGAATTTCATGGACATCATTTTTAACGAAAATACTGCGAAAAAGCTTTAATGGGACTAAATGCTAATAAATGCTCGAGTGGTACTTCAGGATACATATAAGAAAATCACTGCACTATATTTTGTTACATGGATAACTCTGCTTTATAATCAGAACTGTTAATTATTAGATCAGAACCTTTTCTTAGGGCATATAAACAAATGCAATTAAGTACAATCGTTGCTGAAGCAAATCATTTTTATAACATAATGTCTGTAATTCTACAATGGCATAATACTGAAAAAATAATGTTTAAGTAGATATAATGAAACAACAGTTTTTACCTGTTCTAAATAAACCTGCTAGAAATACAATATTATTATCCTTAACGTATTTGCCAAATTACTATACATACTCCTCTTTGAGCCCCCACTAGCAATCTGTACTAGGTGACTGGGGAAGAAGAAAACAATTACATTTTATATACTGATGCGGGATGCCGTTTACCAAGCTTGTTACTCTTGTATAAACTTGAATTTAGTAGTTAGATAAGATACAAGTGATACCTATTATTTTTAAAGAGCATCGATAAGAAAGCTACAGAAATACGTTAGCATTACTTGAGTTGGAAACAGAAAATACATGGTTAACGTGACGGTTGTCTGGCATTAGGGACCCAAATAACTTGCAAAAAGCGACAACAAAACTATTCGTATTAGGATCTACAAAATTTAACGACCAATTCTACGACGTGAATACAGCCAGCCATGGGATAGATGCTTCTTGAGATCATTGTCAGAGTTAAGAATTGAACAGCAATAAATAATCTTTTAAGACATCAAAGCATGTAATGTATTACAGATTACTTAGAAAACGTTAATCAACATCTGCTTAGAGAGCTGATCGCTGATTTTATAAAGATGTCAAACAATACAAAATCGACGTAAGCGTACAAATGATTTACTAATGAATCAAGTCCTACGATTTTACCTACTTCTACAATAATATCAACAAACACAATTATTCAAGTAATATTCAAAATACGGAACATTCACCCCTCACCATCAAACTTCTACTCTCTGATCAGTCAAAATAAATGCAAACCTGTTTTATAACCTATAACGTATTTATAGAGCCCATCATTCCTTTACGGTTGGAACATTTTATACGAATTCAATATATTTTTAATTGAGTAAAACTGATAGGTTATCTAAAAAATCAATAAAATGTGACTTGACTCCCTACATAGAAAATGAAAAAGTAACGTTTCAAGCAAATTGTTAGGTATTAGGCACGTCGCTCAAATAGCTAATGACTTTTATACAGTAAATATAACAGAGTAAAACACAGATTATAATGGTTTGATTTCTTCTAAGCGACAGTGTCATTTGCAAGTAATTTCCTTCGAGTGTAAAGATTCCGGAAGAACAGTCAGAATTCTTGCTAGTAAATAGCGTAACATTAATTTAACCGCTTATCTTTCTCCTCAACGAAAACATACAAATTTTACAATTATTTAAAATCTACATTACTTATTTTACGTCACTATAAAACACTGTAAAGGTTCCTGGAACAATATTATATCGGACTTGATAACTTCACTATACCTAAATATATTACATATATAATACAGCTAAATAAAAAAGAAATACAGTATTTATTTACAGGAAACTAATACACTACTTCATTTTATGACACTACTTTAGTCATTTTCTGCTTCTCCATTGGGCATTTGATTTTCTTCTTGCTCGATCATTTGGCGAATTTCACTGTCGTCATTTTCTTGTTCTGTCTCCGTGAATTCAGCTTCGGTGCCTTCTCTTTCATTTTCCGCTTCATTACCATCTTCGTCTCCCTCCGCATCATCTTCTTGAGATTGACTTGGACACACGATTGCCTGAAGGATTTGCATCATATACATCATCATTGCTCTCTCATTTTCTGCTCGCTCTCGTTCCATTTCTAGCCACTGCCTTTCAATATCAACCATTTCTGCAAGATATTGGCCGATCGGGTCATCCATGGATGAAGACGCGTTTGTAGCTGTTGAAGCAACACGTGGACGTTTTGCAGCATTGCCCATACCCCCACCTCCTCGTCCATACTCTGATTTTCCATATGGATTAAAGCTGGATGAAAAAGAACGCTTCACAGATCTCATTCCGGGGATTCCTCCATTTCTGCCACTAAATTAAGAAACCCGTATTCTAATTAATTTACTCACACGGCAAATACATAAAAAACATCTTAAATCTTAACGGTTCACAAAGCATTTTAGCTATATTCATATTCCTCAACATACCTCGGCGATTCATCTCCCACACCCATATACGAATCATCATAATCTGAGCCTTCTCCATCCTGCTCATGTTCTGAAGGAAGGGATCCATCCTCCACTGTAATAGTAACGTTATCTTCATGTTCTAATTTTAGTGAACCCCCTGCGTTTGTTGTACTGTTACCACCATTGCGACTTACGAAAGACATCGAATTCACTATTTTGATATACAAACATGTATGTTCAATGATTCTGCATTGCAAACATTATTGGGAATGTCATTAATTAATCTAAATAACGATCATTTACTTACCACCATTTGCTTTGGGATTACTTGAGGAGTTTTGTGATGGCTTGGCGGAAGACCGAGAACCGGAGGCTTGAGCTTCCATTCTTATCGGTGAATTACCTTCACTCAAACTAACTTCAGGAGATAACACGTTCATACTAGAACTGCCGTTGCTCGAACTGTTACGCTCTGTATACGACGTAATGTTCGTCTCTGGATTTCCATTTATCAAATGCTGGTATTCTTCCACCAACGCCATATGAGCTGCAATCCTACTGGACAACCAAACCAATCAATTGCAAAATTATTGCTTTGAAAATGATAAACGATCACGGAAACATTAACATTACTGATTCTTATTTCTTAACTAAAATGAAACTGCTTCCAAAAAACAATATTCAGCTGACCATTGACCAAAACAATCCCATATATACAAAAATACACATACCCTGAGCTTGAGTTACTGTGAGAATTATTCATAATCCCGTTGCTGCCGCCACTGTAGTTTGTAGCAAATTTGGCCAGAGCTGGACTGAGTTCTATTCCGCCTGCCAAAGCAGCCGATGTCCCATTCTTCTTTCCATCCAGCACTTCTCCAATTAGCTTGTAGTATGGAAAATTAAAGCTGCGGTAGTCTTGTTTAGATTTTTTGATGCGGTAGAAAATGGATGTTAGGTTTTGGATTCGGTTTTTGCACTGGATAGCCGTACGATCATGACCCATCTCATGCATGGAAAACGATATGGCTTCCCATACCCTAAAATTTCTGAAGTTATGCTTCATCTGCCACTGCATCTCAGGACTTGCCCAAATCTTTAATAGGTCAAATGTCTCTTTGAGTGTGAAATTATTGCTTCTTGCACGCCTAGAGGCGACGTACATGGCGTCATTTTGCCTGTCATGTCTGGAGTCATCTGCATTACTGTGATGTGTTGCAACACGATGAAAATTCATGGAGGAGGCTAAGCCTCCGTTTCCCATCATCTTAGCCATCTGCAGTTTTTTCTGAGCTGTCCGACGCTGTAAAATGGCTAGCGAGTTATTAGATGATGATGTGGGGTTGGTGACAATAGAATAGGTTCGCTGTCCCTGAGTAACACGCTGGATATTTTGTCCTCCAACGAGTCCTACAGATCTTCTAGGAGCTTGATATTCCTCTGGTTCTTCAATGTATTCTTCGGAGTCCTCTGCGGCGTTTAACGAGACAGAGTTTTGCCCTTGTCCTTCATGTACATACGGCCTGGAAAAATTAAAAAACAGAATTCGAATTTAACATTATAAACTTAACTCTTGTAGAAACTACGTACATAATTAGCAAAAAAACAAAATGCATACATACATAATTTCTTTAGAGGAGACCGGGTCAGAAAAAAATTGACTAAAACTTTAACGGGAATCCTTAAAATCACCGTAAACTACACTTTTGCGCAAATTTCAATCACAATTCAAATGGTGATTCATACAAAGCGATGTACTTGGCTTGCAGAAGCGAATTTATGGCCACCACAAGACTTTTTACTCGGGTTACTGTGATTTAGGTCAACTCAAAAATTAATCTTCAGTCCAACAACTACAAAAAACATAAATAAAAAAACAACAAATTATAAACTGAAAACAATTAAGCAGCAACTAACAAATTTACATCAAATTCATACGCTACGCATACATACAAATCATTCTCTCAAAATTTCCACCTTCCTTATTCCCATTCAAAAACAATCAATCATCAACCATATATGTTCAAGTATATTCAACTTGTAAACAGCTCAAATTTATACATACTTTCTCCACATCATTCTTTCACCACTTTCTTTGCGAGACCTGCATAAATGCCTTGGTGCTAATTGTTACAAATCCAAATTACTGGAAAGCGATATACACGTTAACGTTCCATTTGCTGATATATGCATACATAACAATGCTAACGGAGATTTAGCACAAAGTCACCATGAAAAACGCCTGGATAAAGTGAAAATCCTAAGCTTTCACTCTAACTGCCTTATGCAATCACTATCAGTCAACAACCTCCCTCCTACTCCTATGTAACCGCTGAACGTACTTATGGGAAAGTCTAATTACAATTTATCGACCAATCACTGTTTCGGGAACAGGAAAATCTACCTAAATTCTTATTCAGCTCCCACCTGCTTCTCTTTGCGTCATTTGTAATATCGATTAGCACTAAACTAATTACAACTCAATACATGCCAACATTATACATATACCTTGTCTTGTATATAATTTGATAATTATTGTGTTTCTCCAAGATTCCAAGCAAACGTAACATTCCGAGAATTCCCCTGGAGTTTAACATATTACATTCATACACGCATGCATATCTGAAGGCCTCTAAATAAATACTGCCGACCAACGTTTATGGAGACCATGAGGTGAAGAAACTCCTCTTCAATGATGAAGACAAAGACAAAATTTCATCATTCAAGAAAATTTGCATGGAGAAGACAAAGATAATTCCTCCTTGTTTCTTGTATATAATAAGATGACACTTCATCTACTATTCACAGAAATCATCTATTTATCCATCCAGCCAAATCTACGTTAACGCCAATTCATGATTCAGTGTTAAATACAATTACACTCTGTATATTTTGAAGATTTTTATTAAAAATACGCAAATTCTCCTATGTCAGATTTTCCTACATATTATCCAGCTTCAACATTTACACAACTAGCAAATTAAATGTAATATTATTTCAATCAATTTGACTATACCCACCATTGCAGTTAAATTATTTTTACCGTTATGATTACTATATTTTCCAGATTATACAATAAGATGACCATAATAAATCTGCTCAGTATATCAAATACAATTAAACCATTCTCTCTACCCGTAATTACTGAACTCGTCTCACCTTAATTGCCGTAATAATTACTAAATCACAATAACGAAAATCTGAAAGAGTTCTCAACTTCACAAACAAATCAAAAATTAACTAATCAATTCAAACAGAACTAGATAAAAGTCTTTCCAATTAAAAAGTACACTTAAAATCACACCACAGCACGTTGTCAATTGTCGCACCCCGACAAAGTACATTGTTGATTGAAAATATATAATTAAATTGAATAATAAACGTCAGATAATCGTTAGCTTTAAAACATCAATCAAAAGTGTATACCCAGAGGCAGTTGAATAATTACAATTTGGCTACTGTAATCAATGCTGCGACAGGCTCCAAGTTCAAAAGTAAACTAATCTAAGATATCCACCTAAAGCCACGCGGTGCGTTAGCTGTAAATGCATAATATTTAGCTTAATAATAAATACAATTGTAAAAATACAAGTTGAACTCTCAATCCCCAAATAGCATTCAACTTTGTAAACCCTTTTGCTTGTGGAGTTTATTACAACAGAGAGCGGTAAGGCAGTTATTGAAGTTGCCTTAAAATATATACTCAATTAAGTACTGCGCACACAATAAATATTGATTGTTCAAAAAACAACAACTGCCACAATAAATAATTCCAGTTTGTAATATACAAGTTAAATACGACCAAACATTTTTTGCATTATCATCGTTGTTAAAAAATATTTAATATGCTGTGGCATGCCATAAGCGTTTTTTTTCTATCTTGGCCATGCATAAAGTGGTTTTGGAATAACGTATAACAAAAGAAAAAAATTAAGTTTAATTGCGCTCACACTCGTTCCTCATTCGTTTACTTTAGGATATGCATATGTATATATATTCCAGCTATCATTATAGTTATAGTTATGATGCTATAATGCTTCCAGCATGAATGTAATTGTATTCTATGCATGCCCACAATAAATAATGCTGTGTGTGACGCAATATTGTATTGTGTGTGTAATTGTGTATGCGTTGGATGATGGTAAATCACAATTTTATAATCATTTACTAACTGATATGTATAAAGAAGGATAGTTTGCTAATCTGCGTCAACATTTGCGCCCTCGCCCAAAAAACTTGTAATGGCGACTTATCATCTCACACACAATACAAGCTGGTGTGGAAAGAACAACAACGGATATTATTTTGGTAAACATAAAAGCCAAGTTAGTTAACCATAGTAAGAAAATGTAGGATTTGGAGCGTGTACTGCGTTGTTGTAATATGGAAGAAAGGCTAACTACGAACGTGCATGCAGTTTTTTTAACTAGGATAATATATTTTTTATACCTAATCTCTTTTCCAGCTACCCAAAATATGATAGTTTTGGTAGGTATGCAAAAAGATAAATGATGTTCTTGTTACGTAATAAGTATTACAAAAGGAAGATGGCAGCTTGTCTTATCCGCCACTAAAGAAGAGATGAAGAGGATAGATAATGAAGGAAAGAGGATAAGTGTGAAATGCTATGAATATATACTGTTTTGAGGATATCTGGAATGAATGGCGTCAGTAGAAATAATGGCTGGATGTAATTAATGGAGATTTGCTAACTGGAGGGTTATCATTACTGAGAAGCATTGTTATGATGAAAAAGATATAAAGACAGTCAGTTAGTCTCATGCTCAAAGGCAATGTGCAGAGGGAAGTAAAGGATATTATGTAAATATTATAAAAAATGTATACAAAATGGAGTAATGGTAAATTGCATGTAAAAGTAGTGTGTCATTTATGTGTGCTTAAGATAATTATACCTTAAATCCACATAATATTTAACAGACATTCATTCCCTCTGTCGCTAACCATGTTTCAAGCTATGTTATAAAAATGTGGTACATATTAAAATTGTATTGTGATTTGAGATAATAATGACGCGACGCTATGCAAGAGATGAACAAGGGGTTCTTCCTAACTATGCGAGCGTCTGCTAAACAGATCATGTAAATACTAATAAACAACAGAAGACTTACACATTTTAACATGGACAACCTTTAGTTAAATATATGAAAAAATGTTGGTTTACTTATTGCTAAAGAGAATTTTTTATGAAGTGAGAGGAGATTCGTATTTTTTTTTTCTTTTCTAAAAAAGTATAATGCGCCATCACACATAAAGGGGACGGCTGGAATTAAGATATGCACACAATAAACGAACATCCTGTATGTCTGCATTTTCGCTTAATTCTTCTCTTCTGGCGTGGTGTGGAGTAGGCTTACCTAAACTTAACTGGCTTCTTTTACGTATTTTTTTTTGGCGAGGTAAAGCTACTACCCCTATTTAGTTATCTGCTTTTGTACACGAACATCATATTGATTACTTTTTATTCGTAGTCACATTAAGTATGTCTGAAGTTGTTTAGTCATCGTTTTTTACTGAGTTTGTTTTTAGCTCTGTAATGTAATACACAATTTAGTCGGCCCACACAGTTAAGAAAAATGGTTGATATTGTTTGCGGTTTCATTTCCACGTTATCAATGTCCTTTCTCATTTAGCCAGTATGAAAGTTATATCAAACGAATGAATGTTCTCGTTTTTTTATGAAGCTTAATTACTGCTTGGTATAGTTTAATGTCTAGCCACAAAGTTAATAACGATGAAGGGTACTAATGATGGAGGCGCTTATGCAGGACGAGTTAAATGTACTTTTAAGAATATGGCTTTCATCAAGCTAACGTTTAATGTAAACGTAAAGGTTTAAAATAACAGATTTAGTCTAGTTAGTTCTTGGAAAAGAATATCTCGGTTAACGTTGTTAATATTATATTTCACTAATTGACGTAGTCTTTCGTTAATAATCTGCACTTCTTTGTTAACTGTTTATCTTAAATATTTATTTTATTTTACGTTGTAAACATTTTATCTTTTCAAAAGTTGCGTTAAATGTACATATATAATAGCAATGTAGGATTCATCTAATTAGTCTAAATCTGTTGATGACGCATTTTATAATTGAAACAAAATTTAGTTAACCAAAATCTAAACTACTGCCTGTATATTTTGTAGATGCTGCTAATTAACTCATTATTCGTATAGTAATTTGTACAAGAATTATTACGTTGCCTGAAACTGTAAAAGATACAGACAGAAATCCTGCAGGATACGTTAGCATTACAGAAACATCACATATTTAGGTATTGCCTAAACTAATGCAATGACGGTGTGTCTAAATAATTCATTGTTAGTTTCATTCCTTAGCGAGCACCCAACAGTTAACTCTAAAAAAATATATTCAACAATGCCACACACAATCATGCATTGCTCATAAGCATAAGGTATGGAAGTACACAAAAATGGCAATGCATTAACATTAGATATGCCTTTGTCTTTGTTGCAACTTAGATCCATGAGAACCATTCATCTATGTATTTTACATATAGTTTATGTATATGCCAGTATATGAAAGAGATGAATAAGATGTACCTTGTATATACATATACAGGCTCTATATCCCAATAATACCTCCTACCTACTAAAATATACATAGCAAATGGTAACATCATGTCCCTTTTCACGGTACACATATCCACGGACAAAGAACCACAGAGGACCCAACCTTGAAATTTCATATCCGCTTTCCAATGAGCAAAAAATGTCATTTTTGACTGGTACTTCACACGTAGAAGAATTATAATATGACGCTACATGAGGTAGCAAGGGAAGGGAAGCCAATTTGGAAATTTTATGTATGTTTCATGTTTTGTTGTTTAATGTTAAAGTACGGCAGAGGAGTTAAATGCATTAAATTGCCTGTCTCGAATTAAGTTTGTAACTGAAACTCATGTAAAATGTATGAATAGTTTTTAAGCCCCAATCAATCTTAAAAATTTGAAATGCACATTTGCATCATTGATTAAGGCAAGTTTTTTCAATCGAAAACAACTTAACTGTACATTATATCGGATAACTATTAGCTGAGAGCATGGAACATAAACGAGAGTTCATTAGCAGTGAATAATGCTTAATCTCGCTTTGCCCGTATTAGCAATTGGTACACCTTTGTACATCTCATGATTGAAGAAAACTAATGTATTTAATTTGTATAGTATGCATATGTGTATCTAATCAATAAAAGCTGATATCGTGATACTTAACAGAAAAAGAAGACAGTTACAAATCAAATATTGCACTACACAACAACTCCACAGAATAGAATGCGTATATATTTAACGTGTAGGCAGGTAGACTATATTAGGCATTATATCCTTACACTTTTATAGCACAATAATACTACATTTGTGTACAAAATGATAGAGCAAACAGGAAATGCAAACAGAAACCCACCTTGAACTTTTTTGCAATGCAAAGGTTGATAAGAGGTCATAGACACTGTGAGTATAGGTATCTTTTTTACGTTGAAAGACAAATGATGAATGTCACAAAATAATTTCAATACGCTTAAACGCTCATGTTTAATTCAAAAAATCAATTTTAATCAGACCTCGGTCACAAATTCACTTTTCACTGAAACTCCAGGTAGGAACTCTTATAAGAGCTAGACACTTTTCTCATGTGTGTCCACATGGGCTTTATTCAGATAAGGTTACTTTGCCTTGTAATCGCAAGAATATTATGCTGATGGTTGTGATGTGACGATGGAAAGAATGACTAGACTCAGATTCGCTTCCGGAACTCGGATAAATTTAAAATGGCTATGGAGAAAGATTTATATATAAATATAATTTGCTGACGATGACGACAATCTATAAATGCCAAACCTACACAACCGATATTATCATCTTTTTACATGTAGAACAACACAAACAACGCACCCATAGCATTAATATATTTTTATATTGCATTACATCCTTCTTTCTCTTGCACCACTCTTCCAAACAACTTTTAACGGTAATGCTTTTAAGTAGGATATTATGATGGAGGATAACAAACCAGAGCTTAAAGCAGACTCAGGCAGTACAAAGAAATTATAATCATAAAACAGACTCGACAACTCGTCTCCTAGTGTAATACTAACTCCATCACAACTAAACAAACTGAACAAGGGTCTTGTTCCCTCTTTTCGATCCACACTAACTGCACTTGCACAAAAAAAATGTATAACTAGCAAGAGCTTAAAAAAGAGTGTGAGTGTGAGAGACTGACTACTTACTAACCAAGAGGAACATTAAAGGGAGCAAACTAACAACGCTGGAAGGAGCACTAGCTCAAACACTCACACAGTAACAGTGGATAAGTACACATACACACACATAACATATAATGTAAGTAAGTACAACAAAACTACTCAAACTCCGACATCCGCGACGAACCGAAGTTAGAAGTAGAAAAGAGGGATCCTTTCATGGCATGCATGTTTCTATGTAGTATTAAATGTGTATATGTATATACATAACTTCATGAGATTTTCAGGTTCTATCGCTCTCTATTTCTATATCTCCATAATATTATAAAAGTTAATAAATGCACACTAGTTGGGCTGAAAGAGATGCAATGGTGGGAGCAAGTTAAAGGAACCTCTTTGGGTTTATGCTAGACAGTGGTAAAAAGTATAGGGATACAAATTAGATGCAAGGCTTTTCCATATATGTATAGCCAAACGGTGTGTAAT
>JAHZNG010002876.1:0-11025 GCA_027744375.1 Orchesellides sinensis
TTTCAGGTTTTTGTCATGAAACACTTGATATCAAATAATTTAGTTGTAACGAGCTCCCAACGGAAATGCTATAGCTATATAGCTATAGCAGAAGAGGCATTGATTTGTTTTAAAGGGCACAAATCGAGATTTTTTATATGCCTCATTACTTGGCGGTTTTGATATGACCAGTTGCTAACTTCACATAATATTCACATTTAGTACATCGTATTATATCAGTGTCACTTTCAGTAAATAATGTTGATTAGATTTAAATAGCCCCTCGCAAATTTTTATAAATAATATACGTCATGTTTATACCCATTTCTTGTGACCTTAAAGAATAATGGTTTTGAGTAGTTTTTCCATTTTCCCAATATTGGTTTTGCGATTACAGCTTTTAATTTGATTCTATTGTCGGACTTTCTTGTGAATCAAAATGAAAAGAATTTTTTGATTGTTCATTTATGCGTACTCATTACAGGTCACGCTTGAAAGGGTTAAGATAATCGCATCAATGAAACATTTTTGGTAAGAGCTGATACTACACAGTGAGCTTGCACAAAGTTCTTGTTCTCATGTTTCGATTCCCCTCGTTCAATCGCATGACTTTTAGCTAGTTTGCAAATCTACGGCCTTTAGATTTTTAAAGTCGAATGCAATGAATAATTTTGCTTGTATGAAAAAGTTGCAAAAGTACAAGAATATAGTCTGTAAAAATGCGATAGTTGCGTTGTATCAAGAAAAAAATGTTTTTCATAAAATCGCATCGTCATCAAAATTGATTTTCTGAAAATTTGGGTACATGAAATACACTATATTATTCACGTTTTTCGTCTTTTGTAGCCATTTCATCAACACCAACTTCCACAGTGGGAATTCAACAGTCATCTCAGCTTGTCGCAGGAAGTTGTAAAGAAACTGACAAGATTGAGTCACAGTCACCTTCAACGATCAGTTCAAACCCTGTAGTGGATAATGGATACAACAATGCTCATCATGATAATGGGAACCAACTACAATGTCATTCACAGCAACAACCATTGCAAGCACAGACATCATTACAACAGTCACAGCAGCACCAGTCGAGGCAACAAAGACCAAGATTAAGATCGCTGGACACATTTAGAGGGTGGGTACACAACCACACATATAATCCTGCTATGAGGATAATCATTCAGAATTTTGGAATATTTGCATGAAAAATATGATAAATTCTGGCATACTTGGTATATTTAATCGTACAATTGCATGACTATTTTGAATGTTCAAACAAACTCATCATCGTCATTTTAAGTGGAATTTTTTCATGCTTCATTTTATCTATACTCACAAGATTAACTAATGATGCAATAACTAACTAATAATGAGGAAAAGTTTCATGTATTGACAGCGATAATAGCGAAAATAATAATTAAGCATACAACTATCGAAGTATCTATGTATTTCTATTACCACAACACAGCTCAGAGTAGTTGATTGCTAAATTTAATTTTTTATTTCATCGCATCGCATTATTGTTCCACATCGTCATTTTTATCATACCAGCCCAATATGTATCATGAACACCAACTATACACTATATTTACATTATGCTGACGGAATAAATTAATTGTGATTAATTATTGTGGTTTGCATTGTTACTCAGTAAAAGTACTGCTAAAAATAATAGCGAGCTGCATATAAAATTAATCACTAGATTAGATGACTAACATGCATTTCATACGTACTCTATAAGATGTTTGGGGCTTGTTGTAATAATTTTGTAATACAACTACAATGAAATCTTGCTGAGAATTTGTATTGAATGCACATAATTGAATCAAAGTAGCAATAACACGAATATGACTTTGATGTGACCTTCAGGTTACACTGGCTGTACTGATTTTCAATGATACAATAGGATAATGTATGTATGCAATGAAGTGAGGTGCACAGGTTAATAAAATAGGTATTTCGAACCCCTGGTGATACATCATTTTCCTAGTGACAGTTGAACAAAGAGCTTTTCAATGATATGTATCAACGTTATCTCTGTTAGTACTGATGTCATGCAATCACAGGTATACATAGGAAGATTGAAAGTTCGCTAAATAATATACCATTTTACAGGTACTTTGCTCTTTATTCAGTGAATTGGTTTCATTCACATTCTCTAGACATACCCTTATGAATGAGACATTAAAATATCTTCGTATAACTATTGTAAAATTACAGGAAACACTGTTAAAACGATCGTTCTTCAATGCCAACTACGCTTTAAAGCAAATTTTATTAATATTCGGAGTGTTGGCCATATTTCATAATCAAAATGTTTACAGCGTCGGAGAAATGAATGCATTAATTTTTTACCAATGAAATGCAGCAAATGGACCGCAATATCCATTACATCCTCATAACTCATTGCTGATATTTTGAATCTTAAAGTGCATCATGGGAAATCCCAAGAAATTTTCTGTAGATCAAATGAAGATTTGAAGATGCATAGCTAGACGTGACATAATCGTTATATCATCGATGCAATAGCATCATTATTCATTAATGTGCATGCAATTAATTCAAAAAATCATTTTAACTTAAATATCCTGGTGAAGCTATTATAAGCATTTTAACTTATGACTTGGGGGATCAAATTTATTATTAGCTTCAAATTTTTATTTTGTTCTTGACAGGATATGCATTGTGAGATAATATTCAAATTCGTATGCATTTTTTTACGTAGACTTTTTATATCCTGCTTCATCTCGATCAGGTATAATCAATCAAAGAACGTAACATGATCCTTTTTATCTGTCTTTAGGTTTCTCTGGATCATGGGAGGTAAGCGTAAGGCATGGTACAGATATATGCACATGCTGGATTTCCGGGAAGCGTGTAGCAACGTTTTTTTTTAAAAATCCGCTTTTAAAAGCGATTCCTCAGAAAGGAAATCTATAAAACCCATGTTTGATTGCTTTCTTTCAGTTTGTATTCCCGTGTCAATCAAATCCCAAGTGAAGCGTGGAACATCCCGTTTGCAAATATGTCGAAAAATATTCATCCGATCGCTGAAGCTTATAGCAATCGGGATTATATTGGGATCTATCTGGGGGCCTGTCAATATTCAGACAATGAGAATCCCTGGAGTTCTGCAACGATTTGGCATTTGCTACTTTGTCTGTTCCACACTTGTCCTGTTGTGCATGACCGTAAACTTCACAAAGCCAGAGACGGTAAAAATCAATCAATCATTTACATTGGGATTTTCTAAACATTCAGGGAAAATGTATGAGGTAATGAAATTGTGTATACAAATTCTTCAGAGCAAACTACGAGCAGCTTTACAAGACATAGAAATTATATGGATCTCATGGGTGTTCATCCTGCTGTTAGTATTGGTCCACAGTATTTTAACATTTTTCTTGCCAGTTCCGGGCTGTCCAACGTAAGATTTTATTTTTAACTTATAAAATACTATGTTACATTCATACGTAATGTAAAACATGCACAAATATTGTATCAATTTAGGGGATACTTGGGACCTGGAGGGTATGCAGATGGTGCGTTGTACTCAGGAATGTGCATTGGAGGGGCAGCTGGATACATTGACAGAAGAATTCTCCAAGTTCAACACATTTACCAAAACCCAACGGCCAAAACAGTTTATCAGGCTGACGCATATGACCCTGAGGGAACGTTAGGAAGTCTTACGTCCATATTTCAAGTATGGCTTGGAGTACAAACTGGGGTGACAATGCTTGTGTATCCTAGAGCATCCAGCAGACTTAAGCGATGGGGTGTCTGGGCTGTTGCAACTGGAATTAGTGGGGCAATTATGTGTGGCTTCAGTAAGAGTGGGGGATGGATTCCTTTGAACAAAAACCTTTGGTATGCAAATTCATTCATAAATTAATATATGTTACGTTTCATGAATGCTTCGATTTGTCTAACTAAACCTTCAACTCTTCTTTTTCAGGTCTCTTTCCTTTGTTCTAATTACCAATTCGTTTGCTCTCATTCTGCTCTCTGCGCTTTACTTTACGATTGACATCAAAAAGTGGTGGTCTGGAGCACCTTTCTTTGAACCGGGCATGAACTCCATACTACTTTATGTGGCTCATCAAGTTGCACACAATATGCTACCCTGGCATTACGTTTTTGGGCCTATGAGAACCCACTTCGCTAAACTGGTTGAATGTCTATGGGGTACAACGTTGTGGGTTTTAATAGCTGTATATTTATACCAGAAGAAGATTTTCTGGACGTTGTAATACAAAAATATATTGTATACCTACTACATAATTTTATGTCTGATTTAGTGATTAATGTAAGTATGTAAATACGTATTTGTAATTTAACAAAATGTACCTGTATAAAGCTGAAATCTAAAGATGTTTGTTCGTACATGCTTAATGATTGATATCTAACAGCGAGAACAGTCACCCCTCAACCCTTTTCTATAAACCTTACTCCTCTTTATAAATACTACCTTTTGCAAAGACATGAGTGATGTAGACATATATCCTTTACCACACAACAAATCAATGCAGTACGGAGAACACAGGATAAACAAGTGATGCCAAAGTAATATTTAAATGTTGAATGTAGTTCATCAAAAGTTTATCTTCCTTAAAAAACTAAAACAATAGTGCCACATGTAAATGTAAGAATAGGTAGAACGAATTTATCAAGAAATTTTAAGTTGATCAAAGCATTTAATAAAGTCAACTGTTGTATAAATCAACTCATGATAATAATCTCTATTAACTAAGCGAATTTATAATGAATTAACCTACCGTTACACTATTTTAAAAGAGTCTAAGACATTACTACTCTAAACACCTGTAATTATACCGACAATTTCTGTCCATGTAGTGGAGCCAGCAGCATTTAGATCTACCGCATCTATTTCAGTAGTGACCGTAGTCTCTTTCTTTATCCGGTCTTTATTTTCTCCAGAGTGTATTAGTGTTTTTAAATGTCTTCCAAGCTTTGTTTTGCTTCGAAATCCTTTTTCACATTGAGAACACCAATACGGCCGCTCCCCAGTATGAATTCTGACATGAATTTTCAATGCTGCACCGGAAGTAAACTTTTTAGGACAGTAACTACATACAAATGGCTGCTCTCCAGAGTGCGTTCTCAAGTGACGTCGAAGATGGCTCATTTGAGTATATCCCCTTCCACAAGTCTCGCAACGATGCCTATACATCTTCTGATGTTGGGATTCTTGGTGTGACTTCAGATTTTGAGGGTTTGCAAAGACCCTATTGCACTCTTGGCATTTGAACTGCTTTAAGTTTAATTCTTCGTGTGTTGTTTGATGATACCTCAACATGGCAGCCTGGGAGAAACACTTTCCACAGATTTCACAAATGTTGGTCTTTTCTCCAGTATGACTTACGGCGTGTATTCTGAGTCTATGTTGCCGATAAAAACCTTTCGGGCAAAAATCACAACGGAGGGGAGGAATTTCTGGATGCATCTGCTCGATGTGGAATTCTCTTTTCAGAGCACTCACAAATGCTTCCATGCAGTGCTCACATTTAAACGGTCTTTCTCCTGTATGCAGTCTTCTGTGCACCGATAGTTCGCTCTTATTTCTGAAACGCTGATCGCAATATTCGCATGAATGGAGTTTATCACCCATAGCTGAAACAACGAAACAAATAATGAAGTTAGATAATTTTTTAATTTAACACAATGGATAACCATGATAAAGGCTATATATAATTCAAAATTCATACGTTTCTGTTTGGCAGATTTATCTTTAGGAGGTCTTGAGTGTCTTTTCATATGATTTCGCAAATGGTCTTGACGTCCGAAGCGTTTCTGACATATCTCACATTCGAATGGCTTAGTAACTCCTAAATAAATAAACCATATGCAATAATCAGCAAATCTGCCTTACTTATGTATATATATATATTTAATAATTCAAAATATATACCTTCGTGCTTTTTCTTCACATGGATGTCTTTACGAACAGGATCTGTAAACGTTCTGGGACAATGAGGACACTGTACACGTTTTCCAAATAACTGATTTTTAACCATTATAACAGCCTGTGAATCCATGACCTTCTGCGTGATATCTGGTTCTAATCCAATATTGTCATCTGCTCCTGTTGTGTTGATTGTCATTAACTCCGTACCATCAAGCTGAATAACTTTAACTTCGTAATTTACATTTTCTTGTTTTGTTGTATAATGTCTCCTAACACTTTGCCTTTTTTGATTTGATTTAGATTTACGAGTCTTTTTGACTCTGGATTCTTTTTTAATTTTTGGTTTGGAAGCAGCCTCAGCATCAGAATCTTCATCTGTAGGAACATCAGTTTCATCACTACTAGATGTCGGAATTCCGATCTTTTCACTAATATAGGTTCCCCGTCCAGGCGACCACGCCGGATCGTCTTCTTCCATTTCCTCAACGTCATCTACTAGACCCGACTCGCCCTCTGGCATAATTTCCGGTTTTACTTCTATTTCTTCATAATTATCTTCGCCTTCACTGCTTTCACTAAGTGACATTTCATCTTCAGTCAATTCATTAATCATATACGATGGGCGTTTAATTAGCCTACCAAACGAGGTCCGTATTGCAGGCTTTTCAGTTTTGATTTCTTCAAGAGGGTCAGGTTTTATAGGTTCAGTTTCTGTTTCCAATTGTTCATTGGCACCTTCTGGCTTTTCACTTGTCTCATCCTGTGGTGTCATGATTAATTTCTCTGTAGTGGCTTCACCCGATGTAACTGGTGGAAGAGCTGGTAATATCTCTTCGTTCGATGGATCTGCAGGTGATATTTCTGGTTTCTGCTGCTTGTCACAGACTATAACAGATGCGCTCTTCTTTCTTTTCCTTCCTGGCCCTCCGGTAACTGAACGTGGTATTTTTGGTGGTCTTCCATCTACAACGCAATGATAAATGCATAACAATAATATACAAACAACTGAGAATTCAATTAAACCAATATAGATTCCTATACACACACAAATGCTTTGCCTTTACCGTTATAAATATCTTCCCGAATACGATCAATTATTTCCAAGATTTCACTTAGACCAGGTATATTCTTCCGAGAATCTGCTAGCTCTCTATTCTCCTTGATGTTAAAGAAATTATAGCTAGACACAATCTCATCTTTGATTTGCTGCCTTAAATGATACAAGTGTCTTTCTAACTGCTTCAGCTCTGCAATAATTTTTTCAGTTTGGATCAACTTTTCACTACAGGCAAGACAAATCGGAACTAAATACTCTTTATAAGATCTCCGAGTTACAATAGACATATTTACGCGTGTTAAGTCAAAAAATTTGCCTAGAGTTTTCCCGTAAAAGTTTCTATTTGTCTCAGTTTCTTTCTTTTGGTTGCCTTTATCGCTGTCTACACTTGTAGTTCTTTTATCGTCAGCAGTCACAATTCCATTATCTGCTTCATTATTTTTAACTTGAGGATTAAGAAACGCTTGATAACACACAAGGCACACAACTTCCACAGGGATTGGCGGAGCTGGAGGCTCAGCTACAACAGGTAGTGACTCACTTTCCACTTCTTGGCCACCTGTCATATTCGTTCCACCATCATTCTCAACAACTGCTGGCACTTGAGTATTCTCCTGGTTCTGATTCTGCATGTCACCATTTACATCTTCCTGTTCTGCAGACTCTGCTAATGGCTCACTAATTAAGTTTACATCTTTAGACAACAAATCTTCATTCTGAGTATTTACTTCATCAATGTTTTCCATCACAGTTGTCGTTGCTTCCTGCTCATATTCAACCGCCTGCTCAGACACTAGCTGCTCCTCTTCTACAGTTATTACACCCTCATGACCTTCCAAAATCGATGAACATGCTCCCTCCTCAATCACAATACTATGTGTCTGCGTTCCATCCATATTTGCCTGAGCAAGAGCTGAAGAAAGCTGACTTGGATCCGCATGTACCACAATAGTTTGCCGTACTTCCCCATCCGACCCCATCAACGCAATTCTTCCATCCCTCACTACAACCGTTTGAGTTTCATGATGTGGCTGTATGGATGTTGCGTACACGGTGCTAACTCCTGGATGAGATGTCACAAAAGTTGGATGACTGGTGACCAACGGAACGTCAGCAAGCGTCCCTAACGTAGCTGTCATCAAGGGCACATCTAGGGCAGTGGTAAGCACAGTAACTTCAGTAGATGTGGGAATCCCATCCTCTGTTGTGATAAGAGTTAACACAGGATTAGATGTCATCACTTCCGTTTCGACATCTTCAGTGTCCATCGCCTCCAAGCTTCTACTGTCCATGTTGCTTCTACTGAACCAAAAATTTAGAAACACCAAACTTAAATTTTCCTTCAAATTACCTACTCAATATTACCACGTCCATATTAATTACTTACCTGTTTTGTTTGTTGTGCTTTTTAAATACTTGATTTACCTGGTCACACTTAATCACTTGTCCATATAAACGCCTCAATATGAGGAACACCTTGTACACGTGTTTTTAAATAAGTATGTAAAAAATATTTTTGTCAACTGATTTTTGTTTGTGTACAAAACAAAAATTTGAGACGTTTCCGTTTTGAGAAAAATTATACCTTGAGTGATGTCCATACGTAACGACGAAGTAAAAAGGGAAGATTTTGGTTATTCATTACAGCTTGGCTTGTATGTAGAGGAAAGCCTCAAAATATCCGTATCTCTCGTTTTCTATACTAACCCCTCTCTCCTCCCTATCTTTCCCACATTAATTTTTGTACATATCTAAATACACAGTTAGAGATAGAGCAGAGGATTTGTATAAAGATTGTATACCTTGTTTGTATTTTGTATTGTCCTTCCATTCATACAGAATTTTTCATCATAGAAAATTCATACTGACTCATGTTGCCCCGTTAATGTCATGATAAGAGTGGGGAATAGGAAATTCCGCCGATTCATTACATTACAATACAGAAATCATCCTCTTTTTGACTTTTCATCGTTGTTGTGTTGGTAAACTTGATGGAAAGAGATCAGGTCAGATTATCGGAAATCAGCAGTGAACAAATTTTTTTAGTTTGCAAGGATTTTAACTACAATTGAAAATTACAAACTCCAGCTCTACAGTGTATTTAGTGTTGATTTGGTTGTCGAATTCGGTAAGTTTATCTACAAACAAATTATAGTAATTTAAATAAGGTCCTTAGGCTATAGGGTATATAGGTCATTCAAAGTTAAATGTAAACAAAACTAAAAGTATACAACCAAAAATGTAAGATGTAAGAGAGGCGATGGCTGAGTTGATAACTGATAATAACTCGTTCAATAAATCAGTTGATTTAGTTTGGATTGAAATCCGAATGTTGTTAATTTTCCAATCTAGTCTAATATTGAATATTGAATATGATGTATTTTTATGGTTTTAGATAAGCAGAGTGTAAGGAAAAGAACATGGCGAATTTCGGGGGCAAGAAGGACGAGATGATGTCTTTCGAACGGTTTGGAACTAGTATTCCTTCACTACCTTTGGCTGCTGGTCTTGGTCCTTTTACAAGAACTCAGTAAGTCATAGATAACGAGATATCTGTACATATTTTAACGTCAACCTATATTGCATTTAAAATCCAACGTCCAATGTTATAAATATGATGTACTTTACAAAACTCAGGACGCCTGTTACAACTGGAACTAGTGTTTTAGCCCTTCGCTATGATGGAGGCATTGTACTCGCTGCGGATATGCTTGGAAGCTATGGATCACTTGCTCGCTACCGTGATTGCCCTCGCCTTCACAAAGTAAATGACAGTACAGTGATTGCGTGTATGGGTGATTATGCAGACTATCAGTTTCTTCTGTCCATCATTGAGCAAAAAGCGTAAGATTTTTGCAGTCATTAAACTCTCAGTTAAATAAGAACAGTTACCCAAGGCTTGGTCCAGAGAACCGAATACGATCTGTTTATTATGGTAAAATATGGTTTGTTTAATATGTGATGTTTGCAGGATTACTGAGGATTGCACGGATGACGGGTTTAATATCACTGCTCGGTCTTTGCATTCATGGCTAACTAGGGTACTGTACAATAAGCGTTGTAAGTTTGATCCCCTTTGGACCACCTTTTTAGTTGCTGGGTCTGACGCCGATGACGATGGCCAAAAGACAGAGTATTTACCCATTAACTTTGAAACATACTTTGTTTTAGTTTTGACAGTTTAAAATACTATGTATGGATTTTCTAATTCTAATTTCTGTTTAATAGGTTCTTGGGATTTGTTGATAAACTTGGAACAGCTTACAAAGATCCCATTATCGCCACTGGCTATGGATCTATGTTAGCTACTCCAATAATGAGAGCTGCCGTTGAAGAGAAAACGAAGGATGGAAAACCCCTGACAGAAGCGGACGCCAGAGTTATTATCGAGGACTGCATGAGGGTGTTGTATTATCGTGATGCTAGGGCTCATTCAAAGGTAACACTGCCTTCTTGTAATTTTCGTAATTTAATATACTTTATAGAACACGAATGAACAATTTATTTTCATTGATAGTATCAAATTGCTGTTGTTCCAACTGCTGGATCTGCGCAAATTCTGGGACCGTTTGAAGTTAAAGGGGATTGGCAAGTAGCACACTTGATCAGGTATGAGATGTCATTAACACATTAATATCTTACGACTAAAAGGCGTCGATTAACTAATCCAATGATGGACAACTAATACTAATTCACATATTTTGGTTCTCTTTGCAGTGGTTATGAATGAGTCTGCTAAGGGAAAGTCTTGAGTCTACAGTGTGAATTATTATTTCCTATTCTACATACACAAGGTTTTTCTCTATTAGTGTACTTTTTTAAAAAATTATTAATGTTATTTGGGATCTATTGTATTAATAATAAACATATATCTTTAAAATTTATCAATAACTCATTTGACTTCCGTCGTCTCCCCTTAAGAAATTAGCCGCTTTTATGCATCCGGAAATAAAAATCATAGTAGGAATATAATTGAACACGTATTCATACTCATAAAAACTTTACTGAATGTTACTTTCATCAATTTTATTCAATAAAAGAAAACATCCCAATATGACAAAAG
>JAHZNG010002877.1:0-15082 GCA_027744375.1 Orchesellides sinensis
AATATATGCGTTTTAGTCAGGATGGTTTTGCTTGTCCTGTCGTTATAGAGTTATCCTTTGCAGATTGCATTAATTTGTTGGTAAAAAAACATCTGTATTTCCTTAAATTTGTTAAACAAAATCTTTCCAATTCCAACAACAAGCCGTAAGTCTAGTGAGGATTAACGATGATATTCAATAAAGCAATTAAAATCGTAGGGTTTTTAATTCATTCCTTGAAGTCCCAATAAAATGATTTTGAGAACTTTATCGCAATCCTTTTGTTTCTAGTATAATGTCACGTTAGAGATATGCACTAAACTTGTGTAACACGTTGGATTGTGTGGCTTGGCTGACTTTTAGTTCACCATATTTGCCTCGTTGACAAAAAGAGAGCTTATTTATGCCGTGACCGGAACATTATCACACTTGCAGGTTGCACACAACTCATATTTTCCGCATGAATAATGCCAAAAGCAACTTAATCAAGGAATGATTTATGCGTCTCTTCCTAATAGATAAGTCAAGTCAAGCGTTATTCTGCTTTAAGTAGAGTTCTACTTTACCCCTAATAAATACTTTCGCCATAGCATATTTTATTCAACGATCATGCTTATGAAATTTTCTGGCTAAACTTTTCCTATCAAAGTTTATCCATGTAGTTTTTTGCATGGTTTGTCAGCGTCTAACTCACATGAAGAAATAATAAAAAAGAGATTCTATGAAAGCACAAAAATAGGCTTCGAAACAAATTCCGCTGAAAGTATCAGTAGCTGGCGCATTCTTCAGTAAAAAAATTGAAAGCCCTGTGGCAATGTAAACGAGAAAAGCTTAATAGACCTTTTACAACTGTTGCAGGTCGATACAAATGTCGGGAGATATGGCCAAGCGAGGAGAGTGAAAAAGTAAGTATTGGTATCTTAAAGCGTTTTATAATATATAGCAGCACATATTTTTACCTAAAAAATTAGCAAACAATTTTTTAATTTCTCAAATATCCCACAGACTTTCAACTTGGTGCTTGATTTTCTACTTTTACTCATCCCACTATGCATCATGGCGATGGCTTACTCCCTAATTGTTAGCAAGCTGTGGAAAGGACTTCAGAGCGAAATACGGCACACACGTTCCTTCCGACAACATGGTGACTTATAAATAGCATTTTTGCACCACACTTTGTCTAATAGGCAAATTATGACCAGGGTTTGTTATTTGAGCAAAAATTGCATTCAAATAACAAAATAATAAATAATGGTTTTGAAAAGCATTATTTAAAATAAAATAATCAAATAATTTTTTCATAAATTTATTTTGATACTTCCAATTTATGGGGCTTCAAAATGTTTTCTCTGTTAAAAATGCCAAAAAATCGTTAAAATTTATGATATGTTTGTCATAAAAGTCGATATTTCTTCAAACAAAACCATAAAATGGTACATGAGGATGAAATTTTGAGGGAAATAACAGCAAAAATTGTGCTTCTTGGGTTTCGTTATTTTTCAAATAAAATAACGAAATAATTGAAATTTTCAAAATAACAAATAATGAAATAATAGTGAATTATTTTTTGTTTGAAATAACAAATAAGAAATAATTATTTTGTTATTTCAAATAATGAAAATAGGATATTATTTCTGAAATAATAAACCTTGAATGACACTTAAAAACTTTCTCTTCATAAAATACAGGACCTCATGGTCATCTTATTCCTAAGGAGGATTCCCTAGAGCTAAGTACTCATAGCCATTACTCAACATGTAAACTTGGAACTACTGACACTGGGACGACAACCACTGGCACCCGCGTTTGTACCACAAGTCAGTCGCGAGAATGCGTCTGCAATGAAATTGTTACCCTTAAAGGGGGTAAAGGCGTTGTTGTTCGATGGCGTCGAAAAAATGCCATTGAGATGGCAGATACAGCATCTGCTGGAGGTAGTAACAATACCGGAGTAAACTGTAATCGTGGAGCGACAGAGTCAGACTGTCATCATTGCCATATACACAATCATCCCCACCAATTACTCAAGCAAAATGGACACACTGCCGTTCGTCCCAAGTTGCATCAGAACCAACACCAGACGCTGCAGCAGCCGCAACGAGGATCCAAAATGGCGAGAGCTATACGAAGTACCTACACTGGACCAATCCTAGAGCTGCTATTAAGGCAGGGAAACCAACCCTTGGAAGAGGGTCCGACATCTCGGCGAACGATAGCCTTATATATGGAGCTCCGGCAAGCACACTTAACAAGTCTGGTAAGTATACGCTTTGTTGTTTCTGTGAGCTGTGTGAAATAACGTTTATTTATGTAATCAAAGCAATTTCTGGAAACTTCTTGGAATCGGACATGGCTTAATTAAAGCTTTATAATGAGTATTTATTATCTCTCTACAGCCGCTGCCTATATATAATGTCGACTTTCAATTGGTCTAGGAATCAGTTCGCTTATCTACTAAAAAATAACGAACCGTATTACACTCCCTTTCAAAAAAGTATATACTTTTTTCTAATAAATGAGCAATTCCGAGTGCGGTAAACTTCCAGTTACCTACGTCTATTCTTAACTGTTACTTAATCGGATATAAAATTAGCTTTACTAGGAAACAAATCTCTGGATTTTGTGTGGGCTTTTTGAAACTAGTAATATACATTTGCTGTAATGTGTGGCTTCGTTAATTAATGTACTTACCAAAAACTTCTGTGTACTTATTAAGTCAATGAATCGTGGGATGACAGGGGCAAAACAACTTTCTTCCTTTGAACTTTCTCCAACTCTGGTAAAACTCATTGCCCTCAGCTCAGCTCGTACTTCCTCTCCAATTAAACAACGCCCGTAATTATATTATTAGTCAACTTAGGTTGACCTTATCCAGGGAAACTTTGGCAAGTCGATTTTGCCTTTTTAAGGCCTTCACAAAAATGTTTTATGTGCGGGCATGTAATTTAGAAGGTAGAATAGCATAAGCGGGCTTAGCAAAAGAATACTGAAACATCGTAAAAAGTTTGTTGTGTGTTTCTGTTGAAGCTAGAAGCAAGCCTAGTTTAGCCATATGCTATGTACCATTCTTACTGGTTGGACTGTAATTAGCGTCAGCGTAAAGTTTTACCGGAGGTAACAAAATTCGAAAAAGTTGTACAGCTCAGTGTGCTCTTAGAGAATATGTTTACGTTCAGGCTTTCGTATTGTAGAGTACGATAGGGCTTACGCGTGTGTGCATAAGAAGATGTGCTTTGGTAAAAACGCCGGTGATTTGGTGTACGGCACTTCAGGCCCTATCGTACTCTACAATACGAAAGCCTGTTTACGTTGCAATCGGCTGAGAAAGGGCTTCATGGCTATACAACTAATACTTTAGCTTCCAATTAAAGTATTACAGAAACTATTTGAAGCGTAATGATTGAGGCAAATGAAAAAAATATTCACAGACACATAGTATATAGTAAGTTTATGCGTTTTATTAGCTGGTTGCATTTTTGGAAACATTATGCTTATTGAATGCGATCTCTTGTTCAAGGGAAAGAATTTTTTATTAGTAAATATTTTAAAATCTTGTCCAACAATTATGGCATTGCGAAACTTTCCCTAGAATGCATGCCTGCAGATGCAGAGTATTTTGCATAACAAACGTGTAACAAACCCTGCTTTTTCAAGTTTCTTGGTATTAATACTGTGTGCCTTTTTTTTCTTTTGTAGTTCTCGTGCTGGAATGCGAGAATCGGGTTTAGCAACGGCTACTGGGAATCGCTCATGACAACATTGCGCTCATGCAGCGGTTCTCAACCGTGTCGAGCAAGCAACAATGCCGGATCCCCGTCATCACCATCGTTCGAAGAAGCAACCACCACACTTGGTCTCAGCGATATGCCCAATATATCCCAACTCAAGCAGCAAATGAGCGTCGCCCCCTCTTCCAGCGGAAGACTGCCAGAAACAGCGCAGCAACAGGGCGACCCTTCACAAATGCTGTTTTCGAGTAGACAAGAAACGGATACTAGTGTAGATGATGGTATAGAACTAATTCATCTTCATAATGGGGACTCTCCGGCCGGTGGCAATGATGATGACAATGATTTCCTCTTTCGGGTTTCGTGGCGTACCAGAACATGCCAACCAGGCAAGCCTGGTAATCGTGCGGACCTTTATTCTTAGGTTCAGTGAAAAATTGTTTTTGCTCCAAATGACGACACAAACAAAATATGTATATGGTTACCAGAAGTAGTCAATCTTTCAATTATTTTTTACTACGTAAAGATATACCTTTTTATCAAAGAAAGAAAGCTGTGTGAACTATTGTTATAAACTTGTTGGCCCTGTCTGCAGTCAATTATTACGCAAAACGTTGGACCGAATAGACTTCTATCCGCAGTATGTTATTTTAAGTAAACGTGTAGAAATTTTCCTCTACTAAGTTAATTATAAGCCCTTGAACGTGGTATTTGAAATAATTGTATCGGCATTGTTGACGCTTTAAAAGTTAAGACTAAAGTATGTAAAATTCAATGCATACATATGTTTGTTACACATCAGTCTATAAGGTAGTTTTAAGGGAATCCTACCATATTTGATATTTGTGATACGAAATGGAAAATCATACTTTACTTTAAGTAATCGTTTTATTATGAATTATGACATTATATTCACAAATACATTAAGATATACATCGAAGTATGAGTACATACATTGGTTACAAATGAGCTTGTGAATGATCTCATGTTTTTAGTCTTATAAATATGCTCCAACAAACGAGCTAATTATTATCAAATGCTTACATGTGGACATATTGTGTACGAAATGAGTTCATTTATTGAGTTGGGGCTAAGGTGTTCAGTTATGATAAGAAAGTATCAGAAACAAATATATATGGCATGCTTAAACATACGAGCTTCACTACTCTTATATTATACAGAACTTATTATAAAACAACGTAGCCCCAAATACAATGTCATTTAATCTTTCTAGTTATCTGGAGAAAGTATTTACAGTCAGTAAAGTGTTAATTGTATATTATGCCATTTTCAATAAGAAAGGAGCACGAATGAATTTGTATTTCAGTTACTTTTATAAAAAAAAGCAATAGATCCTTACAATGCGTCGTTGAAACGTATGAAAAGCTTGCCCATATCGATCATATTTACGGAAAAATATCAACTTATTGATGATATCTGTATGATAATATTTAAGAACAAAAATAGTGTACCTCATTTCTGTTTATTACCATTGTATCATGGTCATGGTCTGCAAAGGTGCTCATTAGATATGTATAATGTGAAGTTATTCATATTTTTATTCCTTTGAAAGGATAAACCAACTGTAAAATCGTTGTTTAGAATTCATCAATTCGTACCTAAACTGGAAATGTAGAAAAGGAAAAGTATCAAAATAATTAAAAGTTGCAAAGAACTAGTACTAATTGTTGAGTAGCTTACTAAAAACTTATCATTTTAACTGCAGCCATGCAAACATATATACATGCATAAAGCATATAATTGAAATTTTTGACGATGCGTAAAAAATGATGATTAATTTGCATTATGTAAGTATATTCAATATCTACTTGTTTTAAAAAGGGAATTAATGCATAATTATCAATTATGACTCTGGATATCGTATGCGAGAAAGAAAAAACACAATTTTTGCAAGGTATGCACCACTTTATGCGTGTATGCATATCCGAAAGTTTTTGGAAGAATATATTTTTACACTAACTGGTAAACAACGATTCCACTTATTTCTGCTGGACGGAAATCTCTTACTTTTACGTTTCAAATATATCAATACAATATAACTGCAAGATCAGGAAAAGAGCTGTTTTTATAAATATAATAATTTGTACCACGGGGAATGAATGTTAATAATAATGTGACTGTGACAATGACTGAAAATTAGCATTATATCACATATATGGTAAGGTTAATTAAATCACGTCAAGTTGACAACGAGAAGGCTAATGTTATGAGTTTTAATTGTGAATGTAATGTATTTGAGAGAAACTGATTTTAAAAGGCGACAACTTTGTTCAACCCTGACCATCTCAAAATTGTGACCATTTTTTCACATACCAGAATGTTGCATTATCACAATTTTTCAATTCAATCGTCTTCCTCCTCTTAAAATCTCATTTTTGATTACTGATTGATTACAGAACTTTAAAGCTAGTTGTATGGAAAGGTGAAAGCTATGCCATAAGTAATAAAACTGCTACATAATATCTCCCGCATATATATGTGCAAACATATGTATGTATGTACATACGTTGCACGTTTTTTTCCGACATTCCCTCAGAAATAAAAATGTTCAAATGGTATGGGTAAAAGTTCTTACGGACACATCATGATATTTCTTCATTTGGCATGTTATGTGGAGATTTTTGTGGTATTTGTGGTCTAAAGAGGGACCTGCCATTAGACTGTAAGATTATTTTCTATCGTAGGGTTCAATTTTGTACGTAGGTACTTAAATTTATAATTACTACAAGATTTTGCATGAATTTCAGCAACTGTAATTGGTCGGGCTGACCAATTTTGTTTTACGTATATGCATTGCATTTTAACTCGGCCTATATCCAATATGTTTTGTAAACTGAGAAGTGGACATCTACCGTTACCTGATTATAGTTATGCTTCAACTGTTAAGAATGTTATTACGAATGAAATCAGCATACTCATACTCATAACATGACTGTTTTATCAGCATTTAATCATTGTAATAGTGTAGGCGTTTTCTTTAAAATAATGTAAAAATATGTAATTTTTTCAATTTAGATATACATTTACGTATGTTTAACAATTGCTCATAAACTGATTATTAAAAGACCCATGTAAATAAATAACCACCAGAGAGATTTGAAAAATTATGCTCAATTTGTAAATACGTGTACTATGTAATTTATTCGCATAAATAAGCCATATTCACAATCTTACTGCATTAATCAGAAGAGGTACATATTGAAGTAGTGCCCAAGTAATTAACTGCCCCTTGGATTGGTAAACTTTAACAGGAATTATGATTTTTTTACGTTTTGCAGTATGTTCTAAAAAGTTTCTAACAACCAAGGCGAATATTTGGTTATAAGTACATGCTTAATCTTGAAATTCTTTATGCATTTAGGCAATGTTAAATCGAAACTCATCAAGTTTCATCAGGGTTCATACAAATTTTGCAAATCCCTCTACATTTATGCAAAGCATAACAAAGTTTAATTTTCTAACTTTGATTAATTCAAGTTTTTTAAAGGGCACATGAAAGGAAGGAAATTCTTATGGGTTAATTTCTGGGAGGTTTTAAAGAAACTATGCAATTAACTTAAAACCAAATGAGCCAGCATAAGTTGAAATGAAACACTTTGACCGATTATTATGTAGTTATTTTATCTCATTACCAGAATGCTGTATCATGGGTAATCATTTTTGGCAAGAAATACGGTTTTGTACTTGTTTGAAATAAATTTATTCCGAGGTTGAAATAAAATTTTGAATTTTCAAAGACATTTTTCGTGTCATCATGACCTTGTTCCATTACACACATAAGAATGTTTACATCTCGTATTTTCCCGACGAACTAGCTACACAGAGGGGTTGATTAGAGTTTGATTAGGTAAAAGGTAATATCAAGTTAAGTCCGACAATATGAGATCACTTTTCTGCTACATACAAGATTCAATAATAGAGCTCTGTTGAATGAGACGTCCGAAGTGCTCGAAAGTGTATACTAAACGTTTTAAAATAATAGTAAATGTATCCAAAAATTTACACTTTAAGAATCAAACTATACATTAGAAAACCTTATTGATACACAACATCATTTGCCTTACACATTTATTGCAGTACATTGATTTATCACTTAAACAGTTCTAAATTTCGATTTACTAGATATTCAGAATTTGAACGAATCTTGCGTCACTCATATGATAAATGAAGAAATCCCTGTATCGAATAATGTTTAAATTTAGTTTGGCTTGACGCAATGTGTTTCCGAATCGACAATTATAACTATGCGTGCACAAAAGTAGATTGCAATAATTTGACGGAGGAAAAGAACATTGATCTCCATAATAAATATCAGGTGAATAAAACTCGCTTAAAGGAGTAAAAACGGAAGAAAACTGTCACCAGAAAATTTTTGATGTTTTTTATACAATACATGATATCATTTCTTTGATTGCATAAATTTCACACAGTAACTAATTACAATATTGAGCAAAAAATGACAAAGCTCTGAGTATACAATCGATAATATTCTTTTTCGACTATAAATCACAGAACTAGATAAAATAACTTTATAATATATGATATATAATTAAATCTTTAACAAAAAAATAGCCAGTACACAACAATCCCCATCCCAAAAAAGTAAAACATTTTTTTAAGTTTAAAACTATTTAACAGATATGAAACTAAATTATAGATATGATTATGAGTGAAAATATTTTCTCACAGACTCGTTGTGTAAGTAGAGTATTAAACTATGTAAAACCGTTACTCAGCTCAAACATCATTTGTTGACTTCAAGTTTGACGTGTAAAGGCTTCGATTTCGTGTGAGTCGAAGAGAGTCATTACGATTTGTAACAGTGGACATATTAGGAGGATTTCGAGTAGAGCAATGACAACCGAACACATGACAAAACGCAATTCGGAAACTTTTGTTCATAAAACAGTAGGTTATCGGGTTGCTGCATGACGAAATGTAGGAGAGCAAATGAATTAGAGACACTCCCAATGGTCCTATCGTCTCGTATAGTGTAGCAGGGCTAAACAGATACCATGTATTCATCACATATAACGGTGTCCAGCACACAAAGAATTCAAGCACGACCTGTAAATACAATAAAAATTAAATTAAGGTACATGGATATCTATTATAAAGGTAATAAATAAAGTATTCTCAAATCTATTTACAGCCGTACCACGCCTAGCATTTGTATCACACGCTTTTTCCTAGACAAAGACTTTCCTACGTTGCTCCTTCGCAAAAGCCCTAGTGAACGGCCAGATTGACTGTTGACTTGCACCTGGTGCCCTCCATAGAATGAGCTGCGATGCATGTGGATTCGAACACTAGAGCCTCCTTGGCTAGTGGTTGAGGGAGATGGTGGCGGTGTGTCATCCCCTCCACGTGAAAGGTTGTGTCGTAGGATTGACAACGAGCTTTTGGCAACCCCAGGTCCTGCGTTATGAATTGATCCGCCTGCAAGACGAAGCCGCTTAACTGAGTTCGTCGAGTGCCTTCTTAGAGCTTTGGGAAAGTGACTGTTCCCACTCGAATTTGCATTACCTGAGTTGCCGGTAACCCTGTTATCCAAAGGAGAGGCTGTGGGGGTACCCACGTCATCCCCTCCACTCACTCCCAACATTGAACTATGCTCGGCTGCGTAAAATAAAACAATTTTTATTTATAAAGAACAACAATGTATATAAAAATTAACTATTTAGTTACTGATTGTTTTTTCATGCGTCATATCATCTCATGTAACATCTCACTACAACAAACAAGCTATCTACTATAATGACTTTAGCATTTAGTTAATACTATGACAATGGAATATGATTTATAAATTTACATTGGTTTTACATTTAAAAACTTTCAAATTAAAGTGAAATTGAGTGTTTCTAACATGTACACAGTAGTAGCCATTATCCCATGCTTAAAAAGGTTTTTGTGGTTAATCCAATTAGAATACGTACCAAACACAGCCGGATTGGTCAGCCAGATGAGAATGAAATTAGTTAAAATTGTTTTAAACTACACGTATAACAACAACAAATCGCTAAATGCATTAACGTTTTGGAATTCAACATTGCTGGATTTGAGTCAACGCATTAGTCGTCGTTAAGCACAAAATATCATGGTCCCCCGACAAATATACAACTTTAGATGGAACTAGCATTAGTGTGTATAAAAGAACATACATACCGGTGGCTGTAGGGTCATTATGTGTGGCAGCAGGCCAGAGGGTTCGCGTGATGAGTCCATATTTTACAGCCATGATGAAAAGTGGCAGAACAAGGAGGATTATATCCAAGAATATAGTATAAGTCTTCTCCAGTGTCGCATCAGGCCATTCCTCACGGCATTTGTTTCTGCCTAAAGAAACAAGAGGAGATAAATTTACTTCGTTGGCGAAGAACATTATTTTCCATCATCAACTAAACGAGGAGGAGTGCTGTACAGTACATGTATCAGAAACGTGACTGCATCCACACTTGTCATCTCTTCTCTAATTCATCCACCAAGAACCTTATCTACCTACCTGCCTCTTTTAACAGGGTGATTTGAACTTCCTTAAAAAGTACGCTAAAGTCGTTTATTGCAGATGGAACTGAGTGTGGTAATGCTCAAGCTTTATTTTTAGGATTTTCTACTAGCGTGAAATAAACTTATTCGATGACATGGTTTCCTACTTATTCTCAGTGTACCATGAAACAGAAAAACTTGGTGCCGACTTAAATTTGGGTTCCAACATTCTGTTACAATTTTTAAATGCAATATTTTGTACTCTGAAAAAAAAATACAAAGTCGAGGCACACTACAGCCTCCACTTGGTGTCTATGTCTACGGTCTGGGGCTATCTCTTTATATTATAGAAGATACGATTGCGTATGTTCATACTTCACTACTCCGGTTAATGGCCGCTTTACTCAAATGTACATATTATGGAACACATACCTGTTTGCCGGATGGGTTGCAGCATATTTACGAAGGCAATTGGCGACATACATAGCATGCTAAGTACCCAAACTACAGCGATGATCTTGTACGCATGCGATAATGTTTGCCAACGACGGGATGTTAAGGGATGACAAATGGCGTAGTAGCGTTCGACAGAGATCGCGACCAAAGTCCAAGCACTCACGGATACAGAGACGGCTAAAAAAACAAAAGAAGAAAGATGTCATTATTAGTAATTACTCAGGTTGTTCCAATTCCAAGACAAGGTTGTTAAAAAAATGGTTGTGACTAATGGTTAAAAATATAAGGTAGGGAGATGGAAAGCCATTGATGTAAGCCAAGCCAGGTTTCTGATGTAAGCCATTTAGCGCATACATTAATACTTCGCCGTAAAATGCCATACGGATTTATTCTGAGGCTTGTACTTAGTTAGTCATTGTAGGAAAATACATAGTAGGAAGGCGTTTCTATAATTTCCAAAAGAAACTGGGTAAAATTTAATTTGTGGAGATGCAGATTGTTGTACTGCGCATTTTTTAAACCCAGCGCAGCGGTTGTTTAATACATATGCTACCGTAAGCTAATAAATGAATGATGTTGATGCATTCGCTTTTGAAGCAAGCAGGATTTTCATGGTTTTTTAAACTGCGCGTTATGTATGTACGTATGTTATGAGCACCTCAAATTTAAAAGATGTTTTTGACAAGTCTCATCAAAATAAACCTACATCAATCTAATGAAGAAGTTACATATATCGTCATCTACAATTATAGTGTCATAATTTTAATATCATTTTGCTTTCAAATTTGAAGCGTCGGCTCAGCAACTTATGAATTATATAGCAAATTAACTAACGAAAAAACCTTTATTATTCCATTTGCCTATCAAACTGATTCTCGTGATGAAAAGCTATGTGTAGCCTTTCTTAATAGCAATCATTGTGTGCCACAACATGTTAACTCAAAAGGAATTTGTGAAACGTTGAAAATGATGATGGTAATTGCATTAGCATAATTTGCGGCAAGTTAAAAAATGAAAGCGAAAATAAACTGATTTGCTTCAGGTTTGCTCGTTCTTTATCCTATTTACTTGCATTATTAAATTTTCCATATGCGTTCGTGTCAGTAATAGCTCTCAAGCAAAGATTTTGGAATGCTCTCTTTCAACCGCTTCCAGATTCCAATTCCCGTGTCTATGTCTACGGCGGCTATGTCTATTTTAGTTCATTCATTGAGATTCCTTATGTGTCTACCATCCTTTTTTACCTCTGCATTCATTTTAATCCATGATTAGATACGAGGGATTAAGATAGATTTATAGTTATGTGACCAGAGATAACAGAGCAGAGGGGCCTCTTTTAATTTACTTTCTCTCCCCTTTCTAATCACAGAAAAAGCACTTCATTTCATGTTTTCAGAACTTGAACCAAAATTACCCCGTACCTTATACCTTTATAATGATACGATGCGCTGTTGTGAAAAGCGTATAGGTGTATATATAAAGCTGAAAGAAATCCAAATACTCTGTTGCATTGCTAAGAGTAGGCATAAAAGTTATTTAAATGCAGGTATGGAACCTATTCTAAAATTGTTTTTTCTGTTGCTCATATACACAATCCTCGCTAAACTTCCTTTTTGGAACTGTCTGCGACTCTTTCTTTTGTTAGTAATATCCCTACATAATCATCTCGTAACAATTTTTCATCGACTCCGACAAAATTAAGACCAAAGGGCTTTTGGTAAATTGGAGGAAACACGCACACCGCATTGTAATGTAGCAATAAACCCTTTTAAATCGTATGCCTTTGAAATCTGGAAGAATACCAATCTTCAAATACAATCATGCAAGCATGAATACAAAATATGCATAGAGTTTCAACATTGCAGTGTGGTTTGGTAAGAAGCTAAGTTGACATTTTCCGGATCTCGTTTATATGAATATGCCAGGGCTTGTGCCAGCAACTTTCATTGATTTCATTACTATGTAAATTTATTTGCATTGGGCAAAATACAATTTTATTTCTGTATTCATAAGTCCCATATTTGATCAGAATTTTCAGCAGTAAACCAAATAGCAATATAGACTTTTCTTCACCACCCTAAATGAAAATGTATAACATGCACTATGATTCTCTTTGTCATTGACAGCATCTATGTAGCTAATAAAAATATCAATCCAAACACCTAGAGAGGAAACAACAGTGGAATAAGTAGCGCAATACATTACGACGATCTATTCTTGGCTTTCCAGTTATTTTGGAATATACAAAAATTCATCATTTTTCCTCTACTGGACCAAGTGGTACCCTTCATCGAGGCACAAAGGGCATGGAAAGTGTACGCATGTATATGATGCACAAGTGTGTGTATTTTTATTAGATGAGGACATGCAACTTTTTAAGCAGTTCGCCAACTAATGAGGTGCCTTACCCAACGAGCTGTTTTCTTGGATTAGCCATGAATACGATTTCCCAACAAAATACTTGTATAAAAAATAGTAGCCTTGTGTATGAGCCAATTTCCTTGAGAGTCACAGATGGTTAACCGAGTTTGTGAGCAAACTACTTATTTCTTATTTACCACACGGTGGGAACTCACTTGAAACTGAAATCTGGAGAAAAATGCTTATTGCTTTTGGCATTATTACCATGTGCTCGGTAGAGCATTTCTTTGAGATGACATCTTTCAAAAGTACCAAACCTCGTCTGCACTGCTGGATCTGACGGTTTCATTCTTTTGCCAAAATGAAAATTGCCAGGGCAGCTTGTACCGAAACAACCAAATACATCTTGAATCTAACATATTTACTTGCATAGACAGTTTAACATGTTGATTGTTGCGAAACTGCGGATCCTTGAATATCTTCTACTTCAGAATATTGGGTCAGCATCTGTAATGGACGCAGGGGAAAGTCTTTGGATGCGTCTTCATGTGTTAAATTTGATGTCACTTGAAACATGACCGGAAGAGATTATAAAATTACTGCTTTCACATGAAACGGGGTTTCATTTTAAGGTAGATATTATTTATTTACTCAAGTAGATACAAATGTGTCAGAATGTCAAATATCTTTCGATTTATATACATTGTAGCCCTGCTAGCTTATACAATCATAGAAATGATTTCATAAGGTTATTGCAAAAACGTTTCGCTACCTGCAAATTTCTTATTTCCGAAACCAAGAATGCCAGCGTCATTTATATTTAAACGCTTCTGACGTCCTTCATCATTTATCATGATTTACACAAAACGTACCCACGTTGTAATACTACCGATTTATTGTTCATATTACCTTTCCCTTCCACCAATCATTAACAACATTATGAATAATTTTTGCCATATACTTATGTATGTATAAAAACTGTCATATTTCTAAACGTAATGCTTAATGCGTTCTGTTTGACATATGTTGCCTTTTTTCATTTTTAGTTGACTACTTTCTCATTTCCTTTCAGAATGCTGACAGATTTTCAAACATGCTCACTTGTTAAATTATCCAACTATCAGCTTATTATGGAATGGAGATAATTACACTTTTCGAGAATATTTGGAAGAAAATCGATAAGTGAGTTTTTCATGCGTACAATTATTGTACATTTCCGAGAAGGTTCAATAGTTGAAGGTAAAAAAGAAAATTTGTAACTAATTTAGTAACTGAAAGATGCTTATTAGTATTTAGATAGAGTACTTTGCGCCTGATTGAAAGGCAAATTTAAGAACGAATGTCAAAATTCTTATGTTGAACCAATATTCTATATAATTACTACCTTCAAAAACTATTACGAGTTGAACATTGACACTCGATTCTTGGAATCTGCTGTTAACCAAGTTATACACCTCGTAACAACAAATAAAAGCAACTCTATAAAACTGAACCTTTCTAAATTTCGAAAAATTAAATTAGTTCTTGGCTATATACATGTGTATATTTAGCTTACATTACATAAGAAATTTGGTGATACGGCAAATATGACGAAAACTTTTAAAATGCTAAAATAATTGATTGCTCTAGAAAACTCTCAAGACAAAATGAGCCATCGTCTGCTCCCTACAGTATTAAATCATCTACATTTGGAAAGAATAAAGTTTCCAATATTTTACTGGTGTATTCAAAGAATTTAACAAACTTTTGCAATTTCCATTATGCATGCAGTCAATCTTTTTAAACTTTCTTCAGTAAAGAAAAGTAATTGCGTTGATTACCATATTCTAACGAAGACTCTATAAACAAGTATGGCTCTTCTACAAACAACGCTTAATGAAGCAAAGCTTTAGTGAGTTTTAGTGAAATCGATATAGGCTTCTTATACGATTCTTGACTATTGATTTCTTGATTTTTTGACTTTCAAGCATCTTGATATGATTTATTGATAAAATAACAAGTATTGTTGATATAATTACTTAATTAACGAGAAAATTTTTTCGTTATACAAA